>JAHZMQ010000026.1:0-52500 GCA_031772345.1 Himalopsyche anomala | reverse complement strand
CAGACAGACTTACTTTCAGTAAGTAAGTAAAAGGAAATCGCGGACAATCATGCAATCATGCAATCATACGGACATTATCGAGTATTAATATATAGACTAGCTGTAAGCCCGTTGGCCCCAACTGGAGGATTTTTTCGTATTATAAAAAAAAACAAATTTTCCGTCATGTAACAATCAAATGCATATTTATCAAATTAATCAGAATAAATTAACTTTACTAATTCGCCAAACGGAGCTTATTTTTAAGAATATATGAGTCTTTAAGAGTTGAAGTGAACCAGAAGTGAACTAAAAATGGTGAAACTTTTCCATATGACTTTTAAGTGCAATTACGTTTTTAATTATTTTTTGTGGGAACTGTCATCAACTTTTAATTTTATGTGAAAGTTTATTAAATAAATAAGCATAAAAAAGTAATACAAAATAACTTAGATTATTCCACGTATTGTGTTACAAACTGTGACACGTGTTTCGCCTATTTCAGAGGCATCCTCAGACAGACTTACTTTCAGTAAGTAAGTAAAAGTAAGTCTGTCTGAGGATGCCTCTGAAAGAGGCGAAACACGTGTCACAGTTTGTAGCACAATACGTGGAATAATCTAAGTTATTTTATATTTTATATTAAAATGAACTTCCACAAAGTTACCGCCGAATCCATCGAAAGCATAAACAATGTATTTTAGAGAAAAAATGATTGAAATTATGCAATAAAAAGGGTGAGTTCAGTTCACTTTTTCCCATCATCCTAACTTGGCTCACTTTGCCGTATTTTAATCTCGTTGACCCCAATCTATCAAACTATTTCGCTTACTTTATTTATATTACTATTTGAGCATAAATTTACCTTGTCCAAAGCATAGACTCGTTTACTCGTTATTTAAAACAAAAGATACAAAACTTTTAAAGTATCGGGATAAATTCTAAATACCCTCTGTTAAAACGTAAAATATTTAATAGCCGTCAGCATACATATGACACACATGGAATATTTGCATTTAACTGTCGAAACTATATTATGTAAAATATACCACATTCATTATTTGACAGTTGTCACAATATTCCATTTTTGAATCTTGAATACAAACAATCGAAGTCAGTATGAATCGCAAATATCGTTCCATTTTCAAATTTTTAATTTATATACACTATTTTTATCGCCTTGATAATTATGACGTTAGCTCAGTTGATAGAGAACTCGACTGGTAATCCAGAGTTCTGTGTTCGAATCCTGACCGCGGCGCTTTTTTGTATGAGAATTCAAATTTTCAGCGATTGGATTTGTTTCGTCAAATAAACAGTGTTATTGGAAAAATATGTCTTTAGTATGAATAAAAAAATTGCATCAGTGGAGCGGTGAGAAGGGTGGGGGAAGGGGCAGGGGAGGGGAAATCGCGGACTATCATGCAATCATGCAATCATTCGGACATTATCGAGTATTAATATATAGACTAGCTGTAAGCCCGTTGACCTCAACGGGGGGATTTTTGTTGCATTTTTAAGTAGTCAGAAAATTTACAGGCGTCAAAAATAAATTACTAACCTATTTATTGAATAATCCAGAAATTCTGATAGTAAAAGAAATATATCTGGGGGCGTATATCGACAGCCCTGCCCTGCAGTATTTAAATTGTAAATTATTTATTTTTGGAATAATGTTCTAGTTTGCTAACAACTATTTTTCGTAATAGCAGAAATTTCGTAAGTTATTGAATTTTTGGAATAATGTTTAAGTTTGTTAACTATTTTTCGTAGTAGCAAAAAAAGTCCTTGTAAATTACTTAATTTTTGAAATAATATTTAAGTTTGCTAACAACCATTTTTCGTAGAAGCAGAAATTTTGTAAATTATTGAATTTTTGGAATTATGTTTAAGTTTGCTAACAACCATTTTTCATAGTAGCAAAAATAGTCCTTGTAAATTACTTAATTTTTGGAATAATGTTTAAGTTTGCTAACAACTATTTTTCCTATTAGCAGAAATAGACCTCGTAAATTATTTAATTTTTGGAATAATGTTTAAGTTTGCTAACAACCATTTTTCATAGTTGCAAAAATAGTCCTTGTAAATTACTTAATTTTTGGAATAATGTTTAAGTTTGCTAACAACTATTTTTCGTATTAGCGGAAATTTCGTAAATTATTTAATATTTGGAATAATGTTTAAGTTTGCTAACAACCATTTTTCGTATATATATAAATAAATAGTTAATTAAATTATTATATATAATTGAGCAGCCCTATATAGCCTCTCACAAACCTGCAGTTTGAAATCTTGGAATTTTCAGAACAGTTCAAATTCGTTTAGTGCAAGATTTCACCCACAGATGTCATTATTAGTTCACTAAAAACGCGTTTTTATTTTTTGCTTTGTATTATTTAAATTATATAGAGTTTTTATATCGCTTTTCTCAATTGAATTCGTAGAACAGTGTGTAGATGTCCGAACGTCGCGCATGAAAATTGGGGCATGGTTTCGAATCCCACAGTTTGAGAGAATATTTTTGGTTAGTACGATAATTTTGTTTGACTTCAAAAATTCACACATAGACGTCAGCGAAAAATGAAGAAATGAATTAATGGCGACAGCGGGGCAGGATGGGGGGGGAGGAGGACCGTCTTTCTTGACGTCATCGAAAAGGCGAAATCGCGACCATATACAAACGAAAAAAGTATGTATTTAGTATGAATAAAAAAATGGTGACAGCGGGGCTGGGGCGGAGGAGGGGGAGGGAAAATCGGGGACAATTTACAGACGGACGGACGGACGGACGGACATTATCGAGTATTAATATATAGATATTTACAATGAAATATTAACATGTTAAAGTACTTTCATGCAAACTTACATTCAGAGTAATTCAAAATTCAGCATTGGATTATATTAAACTCATATAATAAACATTAAAACTCAGATTTCGTAATGCACGCATTGTTACTCTAATGCAGTGGTTCTTAAACTTTTCGAAGTCACGGTGAACTTTTTTTCAAAAGAAAAAATCGCGGGGTACCAAAATCAAACTAGTAGAAAACGAAGAAAAATATGCGGACATAAACTTTATTACAAGCTTAACAGATTATGTTACAGTTATACAGCAAAACATAATAAAATAAACGATATACATATGTATAGTACATGAAAAAAAATGAACTGAAATTACCCTTAATATTAAGGGTATTTTTTTTACTTGGTAATTATTTGATGTTAAAATCAATTAATATGAAACCTGAGCTTGTCGGCTTTAGTAGATTTCAGAAATATTAGGTCGAATATTTGCTATGGCTACCCTCAATTCTTCGTCTAGTCTAAATTAGTAAGAGTTTCTCGTTTTTTAATATTTCTTATTAAACCCTGATAAACCGAGTTCACACAAATATTATGTTAAAAACTGTAACAAGACTTTCAGTGCCCTCATGCAGAGCCTTCGTCTTGGACAAAAGTCAAAAATTCCTCCGTAGTTACTTCAGAAAATATTATTTTTAGATTATGATCCCTTGGAATAAATTCTTGGTATAAACTTGGTGTATTAATCGTGGCAAAAGGATTTCGTATCCAGTCATAATTTAATATTACTTATTTAAGTAAGGAAAATAATATGCAATCTTATATTCCAATAAAGTTCAATGTTCTGTTATATCGGAAATAAATTGCTGTGTTTTTGTTAAGTGAAGAAAGTTTTTAGTTTTTACCATTTTTTCCGCGGTGCACTTGCAACAAGCTACCGATGCACCGTGATCGGTTAAGAACCGCTGTTGTAGTGGGTCGGGGTTAGGGCTTCCAATTAACCGGACTTTCCAACTAACCGGTTTTCGGTTTATTTCTGGCAATAAAACCGGTTAACCGGTTTAAACCGAAATATAACGTATTTTGATTAGGTAGGTATGCAAAAAATTTTTTTTTTCTGGATTTCTTAAAAATATTTGTCATAAATGCTCCAATTTTAATGAAAAATCGATATTTATCTTATAGATGGAACACAGAAGGCATTATATATATATATACAACAATGACAATCAAATCTGGAAAAATATTTTATAATAAAATATGTCAAATAAAAAAATAGAACTTGATAATAAAACTCATTAAAAGAAAGATCTTTAAATAAATGCATTTATTTTTTTGAGCATATCGACTAGATAGGACATCCAATGCTTAGACAAAAATATAGTAGAATACAATAATATGAGCTTATATGTCTCCACTCCCACTTTGAAGCATATAGACTCAAACTATTATTTTTAAACGAGAACTGCTTGTTACTCAGTTGCTCAACCCCCTCTTTTTTCGAAGAGAGAAGAGATTGAAAGTTATGACTAGAACATGGGTGGCTGATCTCTCTCACTACATCATAGTAATTTAAGGGATAGTGTAATAGAATATTAGGCATCACAGACATCCATGCCATAGAAAAGAAATCTATGAACTGATTGTAAAAATCCGTCCGTACTGGGACTCGAGCTCGTTTGGTCCGCAACCCAAAGAAACGACGTTGACCACTCGCCCATGGACTCGGCGTTATCATTTTCATCGTGTGTAGACCATAATACTTAAATTATAATTGAAAATAACAAGCACAATTATAATTAAATTTTATGATAACATTAATTATTTATTTATATATTATATATAGGTATTATACCATACTACAATTTTCATTTACATGTTACGTACAAAATTACTTACATAATATTATATTGAAAAAATCATAGTTCA
The DNA here is from genome assembly GCA_031772345.1 of Himalopsyche anomala. Classification (NCBI taxonomy): domain Eukaryota; kingdom Metazoa; phylum Arthropoda; class Insecta; order Trichoptera; family Rhyacophilidae; genus Himalopsyche; species Himalopsyche anomala. The sequence continues at coordinate 47,790 of JAHZMQ010000026.1, read as the reverse complement.
CAGTGTGTTTTTTTATCTATTGCTCAAGAAAATAATTCGTAAAAAAAGAATGCATCGAAAATGTTATATTTTACGAAACTAAAAATTTGAATTCAAAAATTGTATGCAATCAAAAATAGGCAACAAGCAAAACTGTATTTGAATATATTTTTTATATTGTTCTAGTTAAGGTAAATATTTTGCTATTTACCTAAAAAATGTTAATGACTTATTAATTTCCTATACCCTCATTATCGGTGCGTATAAGCAATTTGTATAATACTGAGAAAATTATCAATAATCTCATATTGTTTTATTAAAAAGAATCATTTTTCCGCATTAAAAAATACTTAAGTAAATGTATTAGCATTAAACTCTACTAGGTCATAAAACATCTAGTAGGTTTGTCCGTTCTATTGTTGATTATTTAACTTACTTCCTCGACCTTGTGAGACTGTAAAATTCTAGCCACATCTGGTATTAATTTTATGACAAATGAGAAAGGATGAGTACCTACTTAGGTTATAAAAATACTACTGCATCTTTTGTGAACGTTTTGCAAACGGAAACGTTTGAAATTAACAAAAAGAAACCATATAATTGAACAATACAGTAAAAGTGACATGGGACAAAGTTCTTGGAATAATTTTGACCCCCCGTTAGGTAAAACTTTACAATTAACTCTTGGGTATTAGTTTTCACATATTGCATTATGATGCAGAATAAAAGGTTGATACAAAAATTAAAAATATCATATTTAAAGCAGCGATTTTTTGCATTGTTGATTTAAAGACAAAATCAAGTATACTTACTTAGAATAATTATAATGCAATAATCATGCAAATGAAGAATATATCTACTAACAAGCACACAAAAAAATAACAGTGGATAAGGAGGTGTAGATTATTACTCATTAATTAAATTGTATACGTTTCAAAATGGTACATAGTTATATATAGTATCCTTATTAATAGTTTTATCAAGATTTATACGGATGATTTGTCAAATTTACAATAAAGGTTATTGAGTGACGTGCATGTAAGAATCATTCCGTCTTTTGATAAATAATTGTCAATAATTACGAAAAAAATATTAAATTATTTGAAAAAGTCATTTCTGTTCACAACATGGACAACTTTGAGACATAAGTAGATTTTTTTATACAATTCATATGCATGTTTCTTGTGTTATGTAAATTGTTTCCGCTTCTACGCAGTAAATTCATTGTAAAAAAAATATTTAAAGAAAAAATGAAAAATAAGAAAAGAGTATTATTGATAAAACGCGGTTAACCGCGTGAAATAAACCGGTTTTCGGTTTTTTTCAAAACATGCGATAAACCGGTTAACCGGTTTCGGTTTAAACCGGTTTGGAAGCCCTAGGTACCAGGCTTTGAGTGAAAAATTAATGAACAATATCATCTAAGCTACAATAATAAATGGAAAATTTAAAGTATACGATGTACTGTTTCCAACCATCCCAATAATTCCTGCAGATAGGCCATTAGTATTAAATTGTTTGAAGTTACCGGTGCGACTCTCATTTTGACAAACGCTACAAGTGTGTGGACTAAAATTTAAAAACCATGCTTCTCACATGGACAGCTGTATCTGGCCTGCTCACGCGTTGAAAAACCTAAAGATCTTTTCATATTCGCACCAGACAAAAAAACAATATATATCCAAAAGCACTTCAATAAACATAATTAAAACACAAACACTTTCTTTCTTTGAGTGGCATTCAACGCATGCCGGGTCAGCTAGTTATTTTATATAATTTTAGATGCCTTTTATTTGTAAAAATGGAACAGAGAAAGTAAATTTAGAAAGTCTGGATAGTGATGCCTTATTTGACTTGATCGATAGTACACCCGAAGGCAGTGATGATGAATTTTGTCCTGATGATGAATATTCTCCTGAAAATGAAGACAATACTATATTCACCCCACAAATGGGGGTATAAACTCTTCATTTTATCTGGAGTTTCCGGTTTTTGCTTCAAATTTGAAATATACACTGGAGCAGAAAATGATGCAGCTAAACATTTTCCACATGAACAGGATCTTGGTGCGAGTAGTAACGTAATTGTGGGACTGACCAGAGAAATTGTAATTTTAAGGTTTACTTTGACAATTATTACACATCTAATAGTCAATAATTAGCAATTTAGCAAACCATGGAATCCATTCTCTTGGCACAGTCAGAAGAACTAGAACTACTAAATAGAATTAAATATTGCATAGTTCCAAGCGAGGCAGAACCAAAAAAAAAGAAAAGAGGCACTTCGGATGAATTTGTTACGAATTTAGAAGGGGTCGAAATAAGCTATGTATACCAGAAAGACAATAAACTGGTAGTTTTGTTGTCATCATTTGTGGGAATAAATCCAGTTCAAATGATTCAGTGATTTGACCGAAAAACAAAACGAAAAATAAAAGTTCTGTAGTTCGGCAATATAATAGTCACATGGGTGGAGTCGATTTATTGGGAAATACATAATCAAAATTCGATAAAGGGAATGGTTCATGCGATTGCTTCACCACTTGGATATAATTGCTATAAACGCATGGCTTCTTACGCGAAGAAAAAACTAAAGGAAAGCATCCAATGAAATTGGTTGACTTCAGAATAGAGCTGGCACAGACGCTGTGTCAAATTGGAAAACAAATAGCATTGAAGCGGGGACGGCCATCTAATTTGCAAAAAGAAATATATATTTAAAAAAGAAGCCAAATGCAAGTACAATGCCTCCTCAAGATGTACGAGTGAATGGTATAAACCATTTACCAATTGGGAATGAAACGCGATTGCGATGCAAATATTCCAAATGTAATTCTCAGACATTCGTGATGTGCGAAAAGTGCAAAGCAGTGCTATATATTAATAAGGAGAAAAATTGTTATAAAAATTTCCGCACGGAATAGTTTTCGGATTAATGTATGTAAATGCATACCGATGCATATGTTACACCGAACCGGTGAAATTGCCTATTTCACGCAGTCGGCAGACATTTTGCTGAATGCGTGAAATCGGCAAGCCCGTTGCTTATTTCACGCATTCGGTAAAATTTCTGCCGATTGCGTGAATTCCGCATAAAATCTTTTGCTTATTTCATGCATTCAGCAAGGAAAATTAATAGAAACTTTGTAGGTTGTCTATGATCACCGCGCTCTGGCGGTGATTTTAGCAACTATCCAAATGTCATTTCGTAGCATATAAAAGCATATTGTTAATTAACTACAACGTCGTTCATCTTCATACAACTTGCAAATAAGTTAAAACTGTAATATGATAGGCAGCACTCGTCGACATCAACTCATCGGGCGTCATTTTAGAGATCTATTTTCGACTTTAAAAGGTCTCCCTATGTGACAGGTGTCAAAATAAACCATAGACCATAATAAGTTATATTGGAACTATCTATGGTATAATAATAAGCTGTCACAGTGATGATAAAATAATTATATTTTAATTGTAGAAAGCTTATAAAAATTTGTAATTAAATTTACTCGCATTTTTGCATCCAATAAAATCAAATAACGTTCGTTCAGACGCAGCACTGTACAACATAACCTCAACGGGTGACGTTTCTATAATGTACTAGCTGTAAGCCCGTTGCCCTCAACAGGGGGATTTCTTTTGCATTTGTGATAAATCAAATATTTACTGGCGTGGTAAATCAAATGCAAACTTATTTATTGAATAAGCCAGAAGGTTTTAGCTTAATTAATTCTCTAAATAGTTTTTTTTTAAGAATACACCCAGTCCTCTTTAAGAATTAAAATAAAAGGGGATTGTAAAAAAATACGCAAATATCGGGAAAACGTGAATTCTGGACGTGTTTAAACAGGATTTCACTGTAAATAATAAAACTTTACATCTGAACCAAATTTAAATTAAGAAAAAAGAATTCGACCCATAGTAAAAAGAAATGTTACGATATTTTTTATTTTAAACAAAAGAATAGTGTGTCATTCCACTGTGACAGTAACAAAAGACAGTGGATTATGTCGACTAATAAAATATTGAGAAACCGTGTCACATATAGGATGACAAAAATCATCAAAACAGAAGGCGGGGATGTTGACCCTAAAAATTTTGAGAAGCCGTATCACATATAGGATAATCGAAATTAATTGCAAATTTTATCCAAATGTATGAAAAATAGTCAAAATATATTCTCATACATTATGAAAAAATAAAATTATAATTATAATATATTTTATCTAGTATGGAAGATAGTCAAAATATATAAAAACCAAATGCAATTTTTAAATAAAAAATCAATTGCTCATTTTATCCAAATGTATGAAAAAAAGCAAAATATTATTCTATGATAAATCCATATCATTATTCGAATATTCTTAATGTATTAAAGAATTCAAAAAGATTTTCAAGGTCAGACGTGAAAAGATTTAATCATTATGATTCAATTGATCAAATCAGCTCCAAAGAATATTGCTCTCACTCGACTCACACGATCCAACGATTCATTTCGATAGTCCTATACTCATAGTTTGCAATAATCGAATTAAAATCTTTGATTATTCGAAATTTTTCGAATATTATGATCCATGGTGATAGAATACTTCAGCTCTACACCAAAAATATCGATTTTTCAAACGTGGCGATATCACACATTTAGCGCTATTAATAATATGAAGATTGGCCCTTTTAGTTAGTTCGTGAAAAATGGTTGGAACTAGATGTATAGAACTTGTATAGAAATAGTCTTTTCAGAACGCGTTTAAATCAATCATTCTGCATTCATAATTAAAAACAATAATGACAATATTACAGCCAAGCTAAATTTGACTTCTGTGTCAAAATTATTTTTTCAACTGTCATGTTGACAGTTAAAGAATTTATACACTGACCATAGACAATAATTATACACCCTGGCGAATTCACTCAGTCGGCAGAAATTTTACCGAATGCGTGCAATAGGCAACGGGCTTGCTGAATTCACGCATTCAGCAAAATTTCTGCCGATTCCGTGAAATAGGCAATTTCACCGATTCGGCGTAACACATATATGCATCAACTAAACTTTTGCTTAAAAAATATATATTTGTTGTAATATATTTTTTTTATTATTTTTGCCTCGTTTTAATCAATAATTAGAACTTGAATTTATTTATTAAACAAAAAATGAAAAAATCATGCAATGTAGGATTAATGCGTTCTTGATCTTGATTTTTAACTATTTTTTTAATTTGACATAATATTTGTAAGCCTGTTTCTATGAACTGATTTATTCTCCTTCATTGAAGAAAAATCTTGCTTACATTTATTAAATAAATGTTTTACGTGAAAAAAATATGTTTGAGAAAAAGATTTAAGGGCCGCCACAAAATTTAAAAAGGGCCGCGGTTTGTGCATCACTGAGTAGAACCTCGATTATCCGGATTGTTCAAAATATGTGAACATTTTTTTTACGAATTTGCTGATCTGTCACCATAATAATGTAGGCAGGTAGACAAAGACTCCCGATGTTTGCATTGGAAAACCAAAAAACCAGAGGTGCTTTAAAAAAATCAAAAGACTCCCGATTGAATATGATGAACAGAAAAAGCCTGGATGAATGTTGAACTTTTTAAGCGACGGTATGAAAAACAATTCATTGCAGACTAGACAACGCACCCATCTATAGAATTGTTAACCCATACTGATGAAACTTTTACGGTTTAAAAAAATCCACTTAATGTCACGTTGATAATACAACCGATGTATCAGAATTAAGGATTTCAACTCGGATATCCGGATATCCGCTATCCGGATATATCCGGCCCTTTTTAACTATTCGATATCCGGATATTTGGGAAAATATCCGGATAATATTCGTTACAATTTTAAATGAAAGATTTTACAAAATCGACGAAAGATGATATGAATACTGGGGTATTTACTACCTGGGAGAAACGATTACTTAGGAGTAGTGTTTTTTTTACCTTCCCCAAACTCGGGTTTTATGAATATCTTATCTTGTTATCTTAATATTTAAAAGTTTGACGAATCAACTCGGGCTCGAGGCAAAAAACGCCTTTAATGCCGAAATTTCATTCATTGAAGAAATGCCGTTACAGTAATCTAATGCAGCTGCAAATTTTCATATGATGGAATTGTATTGAAATGTGTATTTTCTCTATCTAAGGCAGTGCTTCCCAACCTGTGGGCCGCGGCCCCTCGGGGGGGCCGTAGGATTTCTTGCTGGGGCCGCGAAATTCAGTAGAAAGTACAAATATCCATATATATGTAAGTCTGTCAAATCGGCGCTTCCCATATTGGGGGCTACCGTGGGAATGCAGGATCGAGAAATTGGATTCCGGGGGAAAAGTATAGCACATCAAGGATTTCGAATTTGTCGGTGAGCTAAAAAAAAATGAGTTACGGAGACAATTGAGGAGGGCCGCGGGTTTTTTTTTTAGATTTAGGGGGCCGTGGAACGAAAAAGGTTGGGAGCACTGTTCTAAGGCATTACAGAAGTGGGAAAGGATTTAGTCAGGATCAGTTGATCATGAAACTTTGATTTTTTTTTTTTTTTTTTTTTTTTTTTTAATTCCCTAGGGTACTCAACGTTGTACCCACCACCACCCGCTACGGCTTCACACTCTTTATATAGGGTGTATTCCGTAGCGTAACAACGTTAGTCGTGTTCAAAATATTGCCAGAAATGTCCCGAGAAGAAATTCCTCAAGACTTGGTTGCATGCACTACAGTGTGCAGAAATAAAAAGTTAATAATAAATTTTAGATTTTAGATTTTATCTATTTAAATCAACTCTTTTTCCAAAAGACGCGGAGAATTCTTTAAATGCCCTATAATTTGCCTTAGATGCAACCAAGTCGGCATGACCGACGGGGCCGACAGATCCGACAGATAGTCGTATCGTCTTGAGCAATTTTTCCCGTTCATTATTTAAATCTGGACATTCCCAGAGGATGTGATCAGCATCCTGAATCATATATCCGCATTTACATTTAGGACTATCTACTAACCGGCCAAGCTGGAAGAGCTTGGCAGCGAAGTAACCGTGGCCAGTTATGAATTGGCTGGTCCAGAAATTAGGAGTCAGGACTTTGGTTATCTCCATTCGCCATTTAACATTCGGAAAGAATTTAAAAGTTTGCCTCCCCTTTGAAGATTTCTCCCATCGAGCCTGCCAAACTTTCATTGCAGCTTCTATCGCCACACTGCGCGCTGCAATTCTATGAGCTTTAGAATTGTAAGGGTCTGGTCGAGGAGGAGGCAGTAACTGAATTTCTCCCACCTGGGACTCGACACCTTTGTACAGCATTACTGTTGCGCCTCTAACTTGAATGTGCAGGTCCAACGGAAGTATACCAGCCAAGACCGGCAATGCATCCGTAGACGAGGATCTGTATGCTTTGGTTAAGGCTATCAACGCACTGCGTTGTCCACTTAGAAGGATTTTCTGTATCGAAAGAACGGTGCATCGTTTGTACCATGTGCTAGCGGCGTAGCTAGCAATCCCCATGTATATGGCATCGTAAGCGATTTTAAGGGCACTAGATCTTAAGCCCCAATTTTTACCTGCTAGGCGTGAGATTGAATAGAAGGCAGAAGTAGCCTTGCTCACTGATGTCTTGGCATGGTATGAAAAAGAAAGTCTATCGTCTAGAATAAGACCAAGGTAAGTGACCTTTTCAGAAACTTTAACCGTCGTAGTTCCCATGCGTATAGTGGGAGGTCTTTGTCTACTTAGGCCGACACCACCCTTGAGAAAAATAGCTTCAGTCTTTTTGGGAGCGAAGGACAGTTTGTTGGCGTCGCCCCAAGCTAGGATTGATGAAAGCGCCTCTTTTGATGTTTTTTCTATACCCGCGCGACTATTTGCACTTACTAAAAGTAAGGCATCGTCTGCGTAGGCAAAAATACTGCAGTCAGGTGGAAGAGAGATGGACAGAATATCATCAAATAAAATGTTCCACAGCATGGGACCAAGAACGGAACCCTGTGGACAGCCCATTGTGGTGTTTTGTTTTACAATCTGTTGTCCATTTTCATATAGAATCGATCTGCCATTGAAGTAGCTTTGGATTAAGGCATAGACATTTCCAGGTATTTTTCTCAGTCTAAGTTTGTGCAATATAAGTGGCCAAGAAGCATTGTCGAACGCTCCGGCAATATCCAAAAATATTCCCAAAACATATTTGTTAGGAGAGGATTCCGAAGTGGAAAGTACTGTGGAAATTGCATCTTCAGTATTCTTGCCTGGTCTGAAGCCAAATTGGTTATTAGATAGTGGTGCTATTTCAGCCAGATGAGCTTCAATCCTAGAGCACATGAGCCGTTCCAACACTTTCCCAAGAGCCGGCAGAAGCGTAAGGGGCCGATAAGCTTTAGGGTCTGATGGAGACCGGCTACCAGATTTTGGAATGACTATGAGTGTCCCTGTTTTCCAACAATCGGGAAATATGCCGCTAGTGAAGCATTGACATAATATTTTTGTTATTTCTGGAGCGGCAAGAACCCAGGATCGTCTGACAAGAGTATTATCGATACAGTCCGGACCCGGTGACTTTGATCGTGAAACATCTTTATTTGCGTGCGAGTTCTAAAATTCATCACTGAAAATCAAGCAATCGAGACTGTCTACATATTAACAAAAGCAGCCGGTAATTCCTTGTTTATTAAAATATGTTTAAAAATATTTTGTATACAATTTTAGCCATGTCTTGACGCTCGGAAGTATGGACTCATTTTATGAGAAAAGATAATAATTTGCAGTCAGCGGTGTGTAATAAATAAATGTAGGAAAACTATTGGATGCAAAGGATCTTCAACGACTCCTATGATAAATCATCTACAATCTCATAATATTAGTGTTGTTTAAAACAGTTCTAACAATAAAACCAACATCAACAGCAACGGAACGAGTATTTTCAACAGCAAGACAAATCAAAACTAAATTAAGATCAAATTAAAAATTTTCATGCTCTCTTATTTTTAAAATATGAATTGTTAAAATCTGAATAAATGACTTATATTACAAATGAACCCGTTTTTAATGTATTATTATAGTACATAAATTTATATATGTAGTAATGTTTTGCTATTTTCATACTTACTGAAACTATCCGGATATCCAGATATATCCGGATAGTTTCAGTTTTACTATTCGATATCCGGATTGCTGAAAATCAGAATAGTTGGAATCCCTCAGGATGTAATAGGAACATTTAATATATAGAAAACAAATGCTATGACGGTTATTGCTAGCAAACCAAAATAAAAAAGAAGCAAATATCAACTTTCACAAAATAGTAAATTTAAAAGGCTGTTGATACATGGCAGCAAAGAGTTAGAATTTATTAAATGTCAACCTTGATAAAATCATACAAATTTTTTTTGAAAAGACCATTAGTAAGTTCTAAAAACACAGTAGATGGTAAAGGCGACATTGCAGAAGCAATAGCACACATTACAATATGTACTAGGGATTCTGAAGTCTCGGGTTTTTTAAAGTCCCGGGACTCGAGACGTGATAAAGTCAAAGTCTCGGGACTTCCCTGGACTTGAGACTTTTATTTCCCCTTCAATCAAATTATAAATGTATTAAAATTAAATATTTGTATGTATGTACTAAAAAAGGATGATGACGATTGAAAAAATAACACTGAATTGGGTGAAATTATGACCGTTACTTCACAAATCACAATATAGCTGAAAAATAATGAAAAACATTTGTAAATAAAACAACATCAGGTATGAACATTTAATTATAGTATTTTGTAATTTGTTTTTGCTACAGTTATATTTTTTATACGATTATAAATTGATTTAAACAAATTTCAAAAAACTAAATATCTTTCTCCCAAACATTTGTTAATATTTTGTTTCAATTAAACTATTTGTTTGAGCGTTTTTTACGCAGTTAAACGTATTTTTTTTTAATGGGGTAAACATATCTAAGTATTTCAGTGCTACAGTTTTTTATATGTTATACGTTGATAGCCATTTCGGCTTTCGCCATCGTCAGAACTATATATTTTTTTTCGTACGTACTTTAAAAGGGAGCCGAAAGTATGCGTTAATTAAAATAAATACATCTTTTGAACACATTTATTTATTAATAATGAAGATATTAAATTGATTAAATAATAAAATCAGAACCTCGAATCATACATAGTATGTATTATTTACACAAAAGTTAATATTTTATTTTTGCTTATCAAAATATACTTTTAAAAATAATAATGAATTTAATGACGAATCAGACAGTCGATTTCTTATTTTTATAATAAACGTTGTTGCAACATTGTTTTTCCAAAACATTGATCTTTCGTGTATTCTTTTCGAAAAACAATTAGTCCCAGCTGAACCGTTGATAATAAAACATTTATAAACCGCCTTGATTAATAACATAATTTTCTAGAAATAACTATCGGTTCCATTATTTCTTGGAATTCTGTGTGATTATGCCAAACTTCAATAATAGTTAAGCGAACACGTGACTAAGTTTTTTTTTGTATTTCTGCATGTCTGTACCCATCGAAAATGGTTGTTTCGTATTACAATATATAAATAGGTTTTATTTGTTCTTCTACAATTATAAATCCAAACAGCTGTTTCTTTTATAAGATCCCCTTTATATATGCATACTTAATTTTGTTAAAACCCCGGCCTTTAATCTTTAGCCTGAATGTAATGCATTTTTTTCAAAACTGATCTCGAGGATAGACACCACTGTAAATTTATTTGAAATCAAAATTAACTTTTTAGGTCACATAGCGATTGCTTGCATCCAATTTTTTTTTGTTAGAGTGGTTTTTTCAAAATAAAAATGTAAAATTTGGCTGTCTTAAGTCCCGGGACATTCAACAACAAAGTCACGGGACTTACGACAGCAAAAAAGCTTAAAAGTCCCGGGACGTCTTGGCACAGAATCCCTAATATGTACTGAATGTGACGAAGAAGATGTAACCGATTGGTTGAATTGGGATGTGACAATACTGGATTCCAAATTTTGAATGATGAGGAAATAATTAAGCAAATATCTGCCTCAGAGAAAAAAAGATCGAGAAGACGAAGAAGAGATTTGTGAGAAAAGAGGTGCTGTCGACACATTCTGAAGCTTTTCAGTGTTTAGATGTCGCCATTAATTGGTTTAAGTGTGTAACTCAGGACAGCTTACATGTCTTAAAAATATTTGCGATTTGGCTGGTTCAAAAAAACAGTTTGCTGCTTTACCAAAAATCAATAATTGAATTTTTTCAGAAACAAAAATATTACTGAAACCATGTGTAAATTTAGACAAATGAAAATCATTCATATTGAATCTACATGTTTTGCCTGTAAGTTATGTTTTATTTTCGATTATCTGGAATTTTCCTTATCCGGACAACCTTCATTCCCAATTAGTCCGGATAATCGAGATTCTACTATAAGTCAATCATTGAAGAAGAAAATGATTCAAGAACTGTGTTTTCTTCAAATCTAATTTTAAAGATCAAGTGTCATTTATAAACAGACCAAAGCGAAATTTAGATGGCTACAATGGCTAAAACTAAAAATAAAAATGCAATAGAGGCATCTTATCGCGTGAGTTATCGCATTGCACTTGATTGTGAAGCTTATACAATTGGAGATACACTCATTAAGCCATGTGCGAAATACATGGTGTCATGTGTTCTTAACAAGCAGGCTACTAAAAAAATAGATACAAAACAATTTTTAAAAAATACAGTTTCATGACGCATTTAACATCATAGAGAAAGAGTTAATTCATCTACTTGGGCTTTGCAGTGAATATGCATTGCGAAAGAATGAATCTAGAAATGTCTCAGGATTAACTGTACTACGAGCATGTTTGTTACTTATATTATAAAAGCTTTAAAGAAAATTAAGTCATGTGCGCAAATCTACATGGAAAAAACAACAGAAGAAGATATATTCAACTACATTAATGATAACATGATATAACAGGAGATAAGAGAAGTGTGTTGATATTTGTACAAACGGTGCTTAAGCAATGGTAGGAAAGATGAAAGATGTTGTATTACGTATTCTAAAAGTAGCTACAAGACAGCCACCAACAGTCATTGTATTTTGCATAGGCAAACACTGGTGACTAAAAAAACACAATTTAAAAATAAAAATTAGATTATTGATTAAAATAAACAATTAGAAAATTCCTATATCCACTTAATCGACAGCCCTATAATTATAGCGGGACATACCTACCAACAAACAGACAGACAGATTTTTGTTCAAAAAATAAGCTGCAGGAACTCACTTATTGTCTCGTATTTTATTTAAAACTTTTTTTTATCTATTTCCGTTTCCAATGTGAAGCATATATCTTCCTAATGGAGGTATCTCAACAGATTTTTTTACGAGAACTTCTTGTTACTACTACTCACTTTTCTTAGATAGTAAGGATATAAGGATTAACGGTTAACTAATCTCTCTTGTTTTGCCCTGTTAATTTTAGGATTTAAGTTAAGAAGGAATTTTTAGATATCACAACAACCCATGCTTTCCAACAGTAATTGATAAATTGAAACTTTGAAAACGATTGAAACAAATGCTATTTCCACTGGAACTCGAAACTATGAGATCCATCACAGTAGCCTTGCCTTACTCTGAGTGACCACCGATCTTAGTATTTTAAAGCATCGGAAATTGTTACAGTTGGAATTCGCTCGACACAAAAAGCACACTGAATCAAGAATCAGAACCCTGGTTCTGGTCACAGAATAAGTCTATGAACATGCTTTTTTTTTTATATGACATTAATTAATGAGTGTTATGGTACCCAATACATTACGTTCAAAAGAGACCTAAAAGACAAACAGCCAATAGTTTTCAAGAAAAAAATCAAATGTTTTCAAAGCAAAATATTTTTTTTCCGAATATTGATTTAAAACATAAAAAATGTCAAGGAAAAACTTGCCAGAACGCAGTTCCACCGAGATGGTAAAAAAGCCTTATTTAAAATCATAAAAATACCCAAATGACATATTAATCTCTTCGCAAAGGGTGTTACAAGATCAAAAGATTATAAACATTAACTTCTTGAATTTTTAATTACAATGGAAATAAGCATTTTTTTTGTTTAGATAATAATCATATTTCAGTTTAAATTTTGGTGTACAGATGCTACAAAGTGTTTTAGATGCAAAATAAATAGTACGCTTACTTTGGTAACTTTTTTCCCGGTCACTTTTTCAATGTAGGCTGAATCAATTGCTAGCTGCAGGGTGGAAAACTCCGAATAGATAGTACCTGATTGTAACAGAAAAATTACATCATCATACATTGTAATCGTGTTAAATCATTCAATCTTTAAAATTACTAAATATTTTAATTTGATAGCAAAGAAAACAAGAGGTATATAGTGCAGTGTAAAAGGAAATAGAAACATTGATGGGTCTGTGATTGTATAAATCTTTTATGAGAAAAAAAATATAATAAAATATTCATACATGCAGCTCACTAGAATGTTGAAAATGTCAAAGTTTATTTAGTTATTTCTTTACTAGTACACCCCAAAGAATCATTACTTCTAATAATCAAAATTATCAAATCAAAAAAGGGAAAAATAGTTTCTATATGTGAAGGTTGATGATAAACTACATCAGTCTTCTTTGTGGAATATTAATAATATCAACGGTTTGCCAGTCAAAATTTTCACCGTCAAAAATAACGCAGCGCAAAATTGGCAATCAAAGTGAAAGATAACCAACTAAGGATCACCAGCAGGTTACTTATTAAGAGTGTTTTTATTTGGTTACGCGATTGTAATGATGGTTTCTGTGTCGATGGGGTCTAAAAATTCTGCCATCACCCAAACGATTAATGTCGCATTTAATCGGTTTATTACCCGACGGTTCTACATTTTGGAGTGATCGTGAATGTGGTGACTAATAGAGAACCAACTGAGGATCACCGGAGTCATTTTCAACTAAAGTAGACTTTCCAGTCTGTAGAATCCACAGTGTAAAAGGCCTTGAAAATCTTTTTGATTTCTTTCATACATTAAGAATATTCGAATTCTGCTTTTTTTCATACATTTGGATATAATGTGCAATCAATTTTTCATTGAAAATTTGCGTATGATTTTTTGATTTGTATATATTTTGACTATCTTTCATACTTTAAGATGAAATAAATAAATATATATTTTTTAATTAATAACCTTACCATAACTTTCATGGGGTCCTGGAATAATTGTCGATGGAGTGATTCTGCCAGTTCGGTATGATTTTGAATTACGTATTGTGTAATTAATTTTTGTGGTTATATCAGTATTCTGAAAAAATATTATTCATTAAAGATAAGATTTTTTGTATCACGTTTCCAGGTGCAATAGTATTATTATATCCTTAAATATTGCTAATCAAAAAATTCACCTGGAATATTACAGCAAAACTATCTTTGTCTTCAAATAATGATTTTTGGGTAATGCTCAACATAGTTTTGTCATCGAAATATCCGACCATATCTGAAAAAAAAGTAAAATTTATATAACTGTAGAGTGTGCTGAAAAAATAAATGGTAAGGACAAAAGTTAGATAGTTTTAAATAAATAGTATTTATTATGGTTTTATGCCTCTATCCCTACTACTCTCTGCGAATAAGAGGTTTAATAAGAGGCTTAGTGACTAAGTAACATACAGTTGTCGTAAAAAAACTTCTGTTGAGATTCCTAATGGAGGTTTCTCAACATAAGTTTTTATAAAGGCCACATTGGGAACGGACATGAATTAAAAAATATATAAATTACCATTAAAAAAAGTGTTGATTTGATTCATCAAATTCAAATAACTTGATATCAAAAAAAAAAAAAAAAATGATGATTCAAATTCAAAATATTAAATGATATGGTCGACCCAAATGGTAAGGTTTGCAATTCATTGAAAATTTGAAATTAAGAAAAGTTTAACATTCACGTCATACTATTTCATCAATTTTCTTCTGTATAGGATTACTTAGTCGTCTTTAAGATACTTTTAAACTAAAAACACATCTAAGTCACATTTGCTTTTTAAAAAATAGATTTTTGTTGTCATTTTAGTTCTGGCGATAGCATGAAGCCAAAATAGCTATCAACCAAGTTTTATAATTTAGTGCCTTTAGGGTAAAAATACTTCAGCTTCATTTATTTATTATTAAAATTTTTACAAAAAGGTACTAAAATTTACGAACAATTTAATTAGTCTTGTTATTCGGCGGAGGAATAATTATACCTACCCCGTTCTCAGAAAGTGTATCCAGGTCAAAATGCACAACTAAAAGATTTTAAAAATCAACCTATTTGTATGATTTTTAACATTGATTGATTTTTATATTGGTTAGTTTTTAGTATATACATACATTATATGTTTATACTAAAATATCTATATATTAATAGTCGATAATGTCCGTCCGTCTGTAAATTGTCCGCGATTTCCCCTCCCCCTTCCCCTTCTCCCTCCCACCTCACCAGCTCCGCTGACGCAATTTTTTTATTCATACTAAAGACATATTTTTCCAATACACTGTTTATTTGACGAAACAAATCAAATCTCTGAAAATTTGAATTCTCATACAAAAAAGGCGCCGCGACCGTGGATCGAACCCTCGCCCCTGGATTATGAGTTGAGATCGTTACCGCTCGGGCAAACAAACAACTGTCAGAATCGATCAAATTTAATTATATATATTAAGCACACATTTAAATTATTCTAAAAATTCCAAAATAATTAATACTGCATATATTTTTCGTGCAGTGTATTTTTTTAGGAGAAAGAGTTTTTGAAGAAAGAAGTGTTTATTTCTTCTTCTACGAAATATATTTGTTAGCAAACTTAAACTTAAAATCATCTTTGGTAGTTTTGGTGGAGGAAGGTAGATGACAATTAGTAAATGCGTAACTATTACAATGCGTGTTTCAATTTTGTTGGAGTTGAAAAACAAAATTCTTCATTTCTAATGCATATGTGTAATAATTTTTTCGCATAATTAGTCTGTATTGACAATTCATGATAAAATAATTTTTGGCTATTACCAGTGACCTTTCTGATTTATCGGTAATACCGATAGATGATCAATGTTTATCGATTTACTTGTGATGCAAGCCCTATATATAATATGCGAGAAGCAAGTCGCGAGCTGAGTACTACAAGGTTCTAAGTGTAGACTTTTGGCCAAACTAAAGTAATAATGAGGCAGTCTTAAACGTAGCATTATCTACATGCTGTATTAATATGAAATTTGCTTAAATTTCCAATAAGCCGTAGTTCTATGTGCGCGTCGCAAGATATCTGTGGTTTCAACTCGAATTCCTGAAGATGCCGAAATTCGAAACCCGTATCACTAGTGACAAAACTTGTGTGAATGTACATAAGTTGAATAATATTTTTTATGTTTTGATAATTTAATTCTTTTTTTTTTTCAATTATTTGATTTTAATCAATTATTTTTATTATTCAACACAGTTTTGTTATTTTTTACCATTATGATGTTTTGTAATCTTGCAGTGTGGTATTATTACATTTTACAATATTAACTTAGTACATTAATGATATCAAACACAAATTACGAAAAAAAAAAACTCCTTTTCCTATTTATCCTCCATTTTTTAAATATATTTTCTCCAATAATAATGATCACATTAGATATTTTCCATAGAATTCGTTTGATTTTAATATAAAAAGCGTTAGTCTGTTTTTTGAATCACCTGTACTTTCATACAAATTTCAGTTAGAACCTTGTAGCACTGGCGGTTTTTTTGAATTTCAGATGGACAAGATTCTAATAGAAGTTTAGGTATTTCTTATTAACTATGGAGAACTATTTTTAAGAATATTTTATAATTTAATTATTATATCATGCCAGTACTATCATTGATATATATACCAGTGGTCGCCAAACTCAATAAAGATGTTTAGAACTTACTTTCAGAAATTGAAATTGTTTGGTGAGCTACTTATACATTTTCCTTTTTTATAGTTTTTTTTATCATCGGCCCTTATCGTACCATAAATAATATTATTATATTACTTAAAATCAATAAAAACATCAGATTTTCTCATAAAACATTAATTATTTATTTATAAACAAAATAATAATTGAAAAATAAGTGTGATTAAAAATAAATAAAGGTAAAAATAACGAGTAAAAATAATTCGTGAAAAGAATGGCATTCACTTTTCTTCAATTTTTTTTTCAATTCTCGGCGAGTAACTTGTCACTTCCATCCGAATGCAATTAATAAGATGTACATATGTGAGTCTGTTTCTATATTTACTCATAACCATCTTCATAGAAGAAAACGTTGATTCACATAAGTAGGTAGAACAAAACATGGCTGTAATTTGATTTTTTTTATTATTTTCGGAGTTCAATAATATAATTTTGTAGGCAAATATAAATTTATTTACAGAAATATGATAAAATATCCTATGCGAGCTACCGAAAAAGTCTCGACGAGCTACCGGTAGCTCGCGAGCGACGGTTTGGCGATCACTGATATATACAATCAAAAAGAAGCTTGGAAGCATTTATAATTTTCAAAATACAAGCATTCGCAATTTCAAATTCCCATATCTTGAGCATATTATTTTACCGTAATATTCTAACCACGGAGGCATTGTGATTAATGAGTATCAAGTCTACCAGCCATAAGTAGATATTTTAGCTTTAAGAAAAAGAATGCTTCTCTATCGCATTTGTATTTATAATATACATTAAACTAAGGCTTAAAATAACACATAAAAAAAGATGTGGAAAAAGTGAGATAACGTCAGTGGAATAACAAAGTATTTTTTAAATATAATATAATAGATAATTAAACAGTAATTCTTCATGAATTCGAAAGTAATTTCAATGAAAATAATTATACTCACTTATTGAATTGTGATTCAATTTGTACGAAACTTCATCCATCAAGCTCCTTATAAATTCTGATTCATTTGAAGAATAATAGATGCTATTTATGATACCTTTCTGGTAGAGTAAACCAGCAATCGGTTCAGTTTCGTAGCAGCCATTAAGTTTTGAATTAGAGAACAAACTGTAAGACATCTTTAATAAAACTAAAATAAGCACAGGAATGATCAAATCCAATAATTTCCAGTAACGAAAGCTCTTCCAATTTTTCCACATCAATACACGCAATTGCATCCGTTGTTTTTTAAATGGGTTTTGCATTGTCAATCTGAAAAATAAGAAAGAAAATAAATGGCAGTAAATTTTATGGTAATCAAGTCTTTTCCTGGAATAGATTTTGTTTCAGATGTTTGAAAAAAAAATGATTATTTTTGTTTTATAAAACAATTGATTGACCAAATTAATCACAAAAACATTATTCTTCTATCATGTTTCAATTTTAAAAAACAATATAAATATGTAAGGTATACAACCTGCCATACATAATATACTATATAGAGTTATAAGTTTACCAGTAGCGGGTTACGTACAAGAGAGGCCCCAGGCGCAATGCAATTTGGAGGGTCTGTTTTTCGGATAATATAAAATTCCATTTAAAATAATTAAAATCTTAACAAAAAGTATATGGGTTATGGTTATATAATATAAGCTATTTTAAGGGGCCCAAACACGTGCCCCATTCGCTTATATGATAATCCACCACTGAAGTTAACATTTATTTTAAATATTTCTGAGCAAGATGCCAAAAAATATACTTAGTCCTAGCAATATTTTTTATTGTTGAAATTTTGTGGTATTTGTACTAGCAAGGAACGATAAAAAAATCCGGGATTAATAGGTAGAGCGTTGCTGCATTTAGAAGCGGACCGCGGACGCCTGGTGATGCGTAGCAACGATTCTATTGTAACTCCTCCACGTAACTGAGGCATATAATAATTCATTTTGCACCGTCATTAATGATAAATGAATAATGGATTGTTTTGTTTTAGTTGCTTATTTAACTCTCGTGGCTCGGAGACTAGAAAAATACTTCTCTGCCGATGGAGGTCGTTTAGGGACCCCAGTGGTTTCCTCATTATTGGCCTTATTCTTATGAATTTTTTAAAAAAAAAGTCTAAGGGCTTTAAAATATCTCTCTGCATCATTCCTCATATATTTTTTTTTATAAAAATGCGTGTTTTTTTTAATAAATAATCATATTTTAAGTTGCGTGTAAAAATACGTCATTCCAGTGCAAATATGTATTTGCAACTGACGCGTTCAGCTAACGTTCAGCCTAGTTATCTTACAAACGATCGCTGATTAGCGGGCGCTTATCTCGCTATCGCGTATTCATATAAACTACAAAAGGTCCAAAAAACTATGATATAAGAATACCTTAATTATAAACATTGTATCACCCATATTAAAATAGATATTTAAGAAAATGTGGGTATTGGGGTCGCATTTCTTGAGCTTAGAACCGGAAAAGTTAACTTCAAGATAAATTCTTTGTTTTACTTATGAGTTTTATAAATACTAGCTGTAAGCCCGATGCACTCAACGGAGGGATTATTTGGCATGTATAAGTAGTCAGAAAATTTTCTGGCGTGAAATATAAATTACAAACCTATTTATTAAATAAGCCAGAAAATCGAAACGCAATTAATTCTCTAATTGGATTTTTTTAGGAATACACCCAATTCTCTTAAAGACCTAAAATACACCGGGGCTGCAAAGCATAATATGCAAATAACGATATAAAAAAATATATTCGTAAAAATCATAATTGAGCTACCCTGATGAGCTGCTATATCCGATATCGACAGCCCTGCAGTATTCATATTTTATCATTTTTAGAAGAATTGAAATGTTTAAGTTTGCTAACAAATAAATTTCGTAGTAGAAGAAATAGACCTCGGGGCATATATCGACAGCCCTGCAGTATTTTAATAATAAATAATATAATTTTTAGAATAATTGTTTGACAGCGAAAGAAATGCTTTGTGACGACTATTACAAATTCACTTGATAATTGTTCACAATACCCTTTGATTGTTTGACGTAACCATGGCTCGTATCAAACGTAACTAAGAAGTCATAAACAACTTATTTTGGACAACATAAATAATTTCGTTCTGTTTGAAATACGAACGACGGACGTCAAAAATATTGAAAACAAATTCTGGATAGGGACATCCTTCACCTAGCGGGATGAAATATACTTAAAAACCTATTCTACTATCTAACAAACATACATTTAAAAAATCATAAAAATCGGTTAAGCCTATATAGAGATAGAGATAATTTTTAGAATAATTGAAATGTTTAAGTTTGCTAACAATTATTTTTCGTAGTAGCAGAAATAGACCTCGGGGCATATATCGACAGCCCTATAGTATTTAAATTATTTATTTTTTAGAACAATGTTTAAGTTTGCTAATAAATAATATAATATATAGAATAATTTAAATGTTCAAGTTTGCTAACAATTGTTTTTCGTAGTAGAAGAAATAGACCTCGGGGCATATATCGACAGCCCTGCAGTATTTAAATTGTAAATTATTTAATTTTTAGAATAATTGAAATGTCTAAGTTTGCTAACAAATATATTTCGTAGAAAAAGAAAAAGATCTCGGGACATATATCGACAGCCCTGCAGTATTTAAATAGTAAATAATATAATTTTTAGAATAATGTTTAAGTTTGCTAACAATTGTTTTTCGTAGTAGAAGAAATAGACCTCGGGGCATATATCGACAGCCCTGCAGTATTTAAATTGTAAATTATTTAATTTTTAGAATAATTGAAATGTCTAAGTTTGCTAACAAATATATTTCGTAGAAAAAGAAAAAGATCTCGGGACATATATCGGCAGCCCTGCAGTATTTAAATTGTAAACAATATAATTTTTAGAATAATGTTTAAGTTTGCTAACAATTATTTTTCGTAGTAGAAGAAATAGACCTCGGGGCATATATCGACAGCCCTGCAGTATTTTAATTGTAAATTATTTAATTTTTAGAGTAATTGAAATGTCTAAGTTTGCTAACAAATATATTTCGTAGAAAAAGAAAAAGTCCTCGGGATATATATCGAATGCTTTGCAGTATTTAAATAGTAAATAATATATTTTTTAGAATAATGTTTAAGTTTGCTAACAATTATTTTTCGTAGTAGAAGAAATAGACCTAGGGGAATATATCGACAGCCTTGCAGTATTTTAATTGTAAATTATTTATTTTTTAGAATAATTGAAATGTTTAAGTTTGCTAACAAATATATTTCGTAGAAAAAGAAAAAGATTTCGGGACATATATCGACAGCCCTGCAGTATTTAAATAGTAAATAGTATAATTTTTAGAATAATGTTTAAGTTTGCTAACAATTATTTTTCGTAGTAGAAGAAATAGACCTCGGGGCATATATCGACAGCCCTGCAGTATTTAAATTGTAAATTATTTAATTTTTAGATTAATTGAAATGTCTAAGTTTGCTAACAAATATATTTCGTAGAAAAAGAAAAAGATTTCGGGACATATATCGACAGCCCTGCAGTATTTAAATAGTAAATAATATAATTTTTAGAATAATGTTTAAGTTTGCTAACAATTATTTTTCGTAGTAGAAGAAATAGAACTCGGGGCATATATCGACAGCCCTGTAGTATTTAAATTGTAAAATATTTAATTTTTAGAATAATTGAAATGTTTAAGTTTGCAAACAATTATTTTTTGTAGTATAAGAAATAGACCTCGGGGCCTATATCGACAGCCCTGCAGTATTTAAATTGTAAATTATTTAATTTTTAGAATAATGTTTAAGTTTGCTAACAATTATTTTTCGTAGTAGAAGATTTTAAAATAAAAGTCGAAATATAGTTCTATAAAATATCCATATCCGTTCGTTACGAATATTCCTAATGCATGTGAGAAATTAAAAAGATTTTCAAGGCCGGATGCAAAATATAACCATGCTGTTATGTATACTCAATACCATACCATACTATGTTTTATTCTGTATGACGTTCTATTTTCAAATGTCCTTCGTGCTTTAGAATAAAACAATTGAAGTATGAAACTTCAGTAGAATAAGAAAACAATTGAAACCTGTCACATTCTCACGATTTTCGTATTAATTATAAGATTGATTTATTGATTTATAAAGTGTAATATTATGTATCTAAATAAAATTGAACCAACACATAAAAGTGTTTTAGTAAAAACAATAAACATAACATAAAAATTGGTGTCAGAAGTGAGGATATGTGCTAAAATAACGTTAAGAAATTTATGGTGACAGTAAATTAACGGTGAATAAAATTCTTAAAAATTAGCACGAATCAAATACACGAAAAAAAATAAATCTAATATAATAAAAGTACATCGATTAAATCGAACGGAAATTATAATAAATCAAATATAATATGAATACGAAACTAGAATAAGACTAAATCTCCAATTCTACGAAATCTATCATCGAAAATCTTCTACATCGATATATCTACAAAATCTACATTGAATCTTCAACTTCAACTTCTACATGGTGAAAATAAATTCTGCGAAATCCATCATCGAATACTCAAACTACATCTTCTTGCCGACTTCAACTACATTTTCTTTGCCGACTTCAATTACATCTTCTTTGCCGATTCTACATCCAACTACAAGAAAAATCTGCAAGCTGCCAACAACCTATTTCAACGACTACTAGAACCAAATTCATCTTCAAGTCAACGTTTGTTTAAACTTTATGCAATATATTATTCATCATATTCTGTGAGTAACTTTTGTAACGATTTTTCTTACTCAATCTATACACTTTCACATCAAAATGCCTACACTTACTATCGATACATTGATGAAGTTTGTTTCGACATTTGACGGAGAGAAAAGAAATCTGTATCCTTTTATTAAAGATTGTGATACTGTATACGAACTATGCTCAGAGCAACAAAAAAACATACTTCTAATATTTATGATTCATTGCGTCGTAGGAAATGCCAAATACACAATTGCCAATTATAATTTTAAAAACTATGCCGAATTCAAATCATTTCTAATAAATACCTACGGTGAAAATAAACACACATCTCAGTTAGAACTAGAATTAAGAAATTGTAAACAAAACTTTAACGAACCAGTAATAAAATTCATTCAAAGAGTTGAAAATTGCACTAATAATCTTATCGGAGCTGTTCGATTTTCGAACAAGGACGATGCAGAATTGATAGGGAGAATAAAGCAAATTGAAGACAGCGCTCTTAATACATTAATTTTAGGTATGACCAGTCAACTGTCAACAGTAGTCAGGCTTTCGAAACCCAAAAATCTTATTGAGGCAACAAATATTGCAGTTCAAGAAGAAAAGTTTTATAATGCAGTTAGGGAAATGAACTCTAACCCAAATAAGAGCAATCATAATTATTTCACCAAACAATCAAAGCCACACTCTCTAAATTCAGAACATAATCAATTTGTCAGTAATCTTACATCTCAAGACAATTTAAAATTTTGTAGATACTGTAAAAAATCAGGACATATCTTAGAAGAATGTCGGAAAAGACAATTTAATAACAACGTAAAAAAGCAATATCAACAAAATGCTTCAAACAACAAATTCCAAACTTATCAAACTCCTCGTAATTCTCAAAACTTCCAACCTCCTAATACTTCAGAAAATCGTCAAATTACTCGGAATGTGCAAACCATTCAGGCAGAATATTTAAATTCAACAAATAATGATCAATCTCAACAATTCAACAACAACGTAAAAAATCAATATTATCAAAATCCTTCAAATAATAACTCACAAACTAATCCAACTCTCAGTAATTCTAAAAACTTCCAACCTCCTAATAATTCAGAAAATCGTCAAATAACTCGAAATGTGCAAACTATTCAGGCAGAATATTTAAATTCAACAAATAATGATCAATCTCAACAACGATTGCAAAATGAATTGCAATTATCTTACTCTAATACTAATTCTAATGCATTTTCTCGAATCGAAAATCAAATTTTAAATACCATGACCTCTCAAACTTTTTCGTATGACAACTTCCTAGAAAAACAAAATGAAACATTTAACGTTAAATTGTATGAAATAGATGAATCTCTTCTTAATCAAAAGCAATCTATAGCACATTGTATTTCTAACGACAAATCGATGTCTAAAGGAATAGCTTTAGAAATAAGTTCAATGATCTCTAATTATGACGAATTATTAAATACACACTCTAAAGTAGGAGACGTATTAAAATCAACAGAAAATAAAAATAATATTTACCATTTAATAACGAAACAAAACTTTTGGAAAAAATCAAATTACTTTTCTATCTTTCAAGCATTATGTAACTTTAAAAATATTCTACATAATGATAAAGAAACAAATATCTCTTTTCCACGCCTTGGTAGTGGTTTAGACAACTTAAATTGGGAAAAGATAAAGAAAATTATCCAATATGTTTTTCACAACTCAAATATAAATATAACGATATGTCATAACAAAATAATTAATCCTCATCACGACGAAATACCACAAATACTTAAGGAATATCATGACTCTCCTATAAGCGGACATTCGGGATATCATAGTACTTTAAATCGTTTACGACTCAAATATAAATGGACCAATATGCAAAAAGACGTTAAAACATATATCAGACAATGTGAATCTTGCCAGAAAAACAAAATATATCGTCAAAATCTAAAACAACCCATAGAAATAACTACGACTAGCGGAAAACCGTTTGAACGTATAGCTTTAGATATAGTAGGTCCATTACCTTTAACCGAAAGTGGAAATAAATATATTTTAACTCTTCAAGACGATCTTACAAAATATTCTCAATGTTACCCTATTCCTAATCATGAAGCAATGACAATTGCATCTCAATTAACTAAAAATTTCATTTGTCAATTTGGCATCCCTAAAAAAATTCTTACCGATCAAGGAAAAGATTTTACTTCAAACATACTTAAAGAAGTAGCCAAACTTTTTCAAATCGAACAAATCCAAACTAGTGCGTATTCTCTTACTAGTAATGGTGCGCTAGAGCGTAGCCATGCTACTCTAGCCGACTATCTAAAACATTACATATCTCCAAGTCAAACCGATTGGGACGAATGGTTACCTTTTGCTATGTTAAGCTATAACACTACTCCACACACTGCTACAAAATGTACACCTTTCGAATTAGTTTACGGAAACTCACCTAAACTACCAACAGCTATAATAATACCTGAATTTAAATATACATACGATTCGTTTTTAGACAATTTTAAGCTCAAATCAACCAAATCACACGAAATAGCTAGAAAGAATCTAGTTGAAAGAAAAGAAGACACACAATTAAGGCATAACAAAAATAAAACCTTACGAAAATTTAAAATCGGTGATAAAATATATTTAACAAATAATGCTACTAAACTAAATAAATCTAAAAAATTATCTCCTAACTTCCAAGGTCCGTACGAAATCATAAAAGTCAACAGTCCTCTTAATATTACTATTAAAGTAAAAAATAAATTAATCAAAGTTCACACTAACAGAGTGAAACTTGCTATTTTAGATCCCTTACAGTAAGTGGATTTAAAACAGATTACGACAATCATTACATTATCTCAAAAATACCATGTTTATTCAACCTTAAAATCACAATATACACTCTTACATACTATATAAAATTGTTATCAACTATGTAACCAAGATTTTATTTGTAAAACCTGAATGTAAAAGTTACTCTAAAATGTAATCCTAATAAGTGAAAATGTACAAACATAAAATTATTATATATTTATTCCAGATGTAAATATCTTAAATGATGATTGTTGTAAGTAACAAATAAATAAATAAAACCCATCTCCTCCATTACAATCACTTACAATACCTTATGTACATCATCTCAATGTTTCTTATAATCATATATTTATTGTATAAACTCATTTAAGTTACCAATAAGTTTATTCTTTAGGGGGGAGATGTTATGTATACTCAATACCATACCATACTATGTTTTATTCTGTATGACGTTCTATTTTCAAATGTCCTTCGTGCTTTAGAATAAAACAATTGAAGTATGAAACTTCAGTAGAGAATAAAAAAACAATTGAAACCTGTCACATTCTCACGATTTTCGTATTAATTATAAGATTGATTTATTGATTTATAAAGTGTAATATTATGTATCTAAATAAAATTGAACCAACACATAAAAGTGTTTTAGTAAAAACAATAAACATAACAATGCTTTCCAATAATCGAATCAATGACACTGATCAAAATCTGTCGAATCAGCTCCAAAAAATCTTCGCCCAGCCCTATAATTATATAGCTTCAAAAAATCGAATCAATATTGATTGTTTAAAAAACTTCGTAGCGATGCAAACTTTCAAATAAAGTTCTCTCAATATTATTACGATGATTCAGTTCTAAGCCAGGAAATTTGAATTTTAAATACAAAAGGATGTCCATTCCAAATTTACGAACGACAAGTTCAAAAATATGCGATTCAAAATAAGCCGTTAGCATCGGGCGAAAAGGACATTTCGATGTACATATTTGTGAAAAGTGAGTGATTATTTTATCGGCTATTAACTTTTCCGGTTCTAAGCTCAAGAAATGCGACCCCAATACCCACATTTTCTTAAATATCTACTTTAATATGGGTGATACAATGTTTATAATTAAGGTATTCTTATATCATAGTTTTTTGGACCTTTTGTAGTTTATATAAATACGATAAGATAAGAGATAAGCGCCCGCTTATCAGCGATCGTTCGTAAGATTATATGCTGAACGCCGCTTAGCAAGCAGGCCAGTCGCGCATTGTCATTTGCACTGAAACCACGTATATTTTACGCGCAACTTAAAATATGATTATTTATTAAAAAACCACGGATTTTTATAAAAAAATGTATGAGGAATGATGCAGAGAGATATTTTAAAGCCCTTAGACTATTTATTTTTTTGAAATTCATAAGAATAAGGCCAATAATGAGGAAACCACTGGGGTCCCTAAAAGACCCCCATCGGCCGAGAAGTATTTTTCTAGTCTCCGAGCCGCGAGAGTTAATGTGAAGATGGGAATACAAACTCCGAATTTAGTTTTAATTATTTAAATTTCAAGATCTATTGTTTTTTTCCGGTTTTACTCGTTAGTATTCTAACAAAATATATATTCATATTTTTTTCCAAGCTTCATTAACTATATCATTTTTTGCAGTGCTATCAACAGATAAGGAAACTATAGACATTTTTTTTTGCATAAGAGTTCGTGTGTTTTTCGGATAACCGATAGTAGATTTATGTTAATTTTAAATTTGAATGATTCAAATTTAATATTGAAATTCCACCAAGCACCTTCAGTCGAAATCTTAAATTATATCAATATGTTAATTTTAATTGTTTCCTTCAACTTCCAGATATGAACATTTGTTTATTTTTCATTTATTGATCGACTTCGTTGGATGTCGAACGAACAGGTAAATGCGTAAAGGTATGTCTGGATATAGCGCCCTCTTTTTGTTTCTTAATGTAGCTTCTTTAATTTATGGTAAATCCTTAAATTTATTCTTTAACTGCGAACTATCAATTCGTAACATAATTATTATTTGGACTTCACAATGTACTTATTGGTTTTATTTTAAATAGACAATTTATAAAAAAGATTCCAAACATAGGTACAGCGACACCTCTCTTTGGGGTACCAGTGTAATTCTCTTTCGAACTATTAAATTATTTAAATAAATTATTCGCCGTGCCTACAAAATCAAATAAATGATTTAGATAAATACAGTTACAGTCTTCTTTGTTGAATGTGAGTTAAGTGACCACTTAAGTTGCTCCAATACTGGGATGAAAGTATTTCTCTCCAACTTTTTATTGAAATATTTTGTTAATTTTTTTTCTGAAGTCACGTCTATAAAAAATATTTTTAAAGCGTTTGTAAATTAACTTGGCTCCAACTCTTATTAAAAATATTCTTTTTTTTAGTTATGGATTACTCCAACTTTTTGAAATATTTTTTTATTTATTTGTAAATTGACTTTCACCGACTTTTGAATGAAATATTTTTTTTTAACTTTACTAATGTCACTTTGGATCGCGCTTTCCCCTTCCGGATAAAAATATTCTAATTTTGTTAAATCTTCTTGAAAATTAATTTCGCTTTGACTCAATAATAAGAACCTTTTAAAGTATTTTTCCTGACTGCGTAGAAATATTTTTTTGACTTATTTTTTTTAGATCTTCTTGTACACTAATTTCGCTTTGACTCACGAATCAAAATATTTATTTTAAATTCTTTTCCGCAAATGTTTTTCCTGACTGCGTAGAAATATTTTTTTGACTTCATTTTTTTAAAATCTTCTTGTACTAAATTTCGCTTCGAACAAATAAAGATATTTTTTTTAATCGTTTTTTGCAAATATTTTTCCTGACGTTGCTTAAAAATATTTTGACTTCCCTTGCTGGCTTGGTTTTGCAAATTCTATAGTAAAAGTGTACAGGCAGCATTGCATCAAGGGACCGCGTATTTTTATTGTATAAAGAAATATTTTTTTCTCTTTTTGTAATTTCGTTGAATGTTCGTTTTGTTTGTTCCGCCCGTTCAAGTCTAGCCGTGGTAGGGGATAGCAATTTCGAGTCCCATTGAGACCCCTACGCTGTAGAGACTATGTAACAAACATCGTAGAGGAGAGCTCGACGCTTTAGATAACATTTTGTATTCCCTTGCTACAGATTTGTTTTAATGGTAGGTTGTTACGACGCTAGCTTTTCCGGTTCTAAGCTCAAGAAATGCGACCCCAGTACCCACATTTTCTTAAATATCTATTTTAATATAGGTGATGCAATTTTTATAATTAAGGTATTCTTATATCATAGTTTTTTTGGACCTTTTGTAGAAGAAAAAAAATATATCCAATTGCTAGTTACGTCTCTACTAAATAAAACAGAAAAGAAATCTGATAAATTTCATCCGAAAAACTTTTTTCTGCGCTACAAATTTGAAATATTCATATATGTCAACGCCTT
The DNA here is from genome assembly GCA_031772345.1 of Himalopsyche anomala. Lineage (NCBI taxonomy): Eukaryota > Metazoa > Arthropoda > Insecta > Trichoptera > Rhyacophilidae > Himalopsyche > Himalopsyche anomala. Next base: position 18,898 of record JAHZMQ010000026.1, on the reverse strand, counting down.
TATGGTGTTATCGCTCTGACCTAATTTCTAAGCCCGCCTTAGTATTACAGTAGGCTCCAAATCTAACAGACTGTTTTAGCGGGCCTTTCGATATTAGTTCAATTTTTAAAGTGTTCTTATAATTAATACGTATTTATAAAAACAATATTGCTTACGTTTTGTGGAGTGTGTTTTAATTGTGTAATTATTGTTTTTTGAAAGATTTTTTAACTAGCAACATGTCGAATTTTCTATCAAATGCGGAATTAGAAAAAATATTTTCCAAAGGCTTAAATTCAAGAGACAATAGTGATTCAGAAAGTGATAGTGATACAGATTTTGAATTAATTGACGATATTACAGACGTGGAAGATTTTATTGAGAATCAAGATGAAAATGAAAATGATTATAATGAAGGGCATAGTGATGATAATTATTATGATGATAGTGGTAATGGTGGTAATAGTTCATTATTTATTTCAAAATCAGGCTTTGAGTGGAATTCATCACCACCAATTCTTTCACGCACTAGATTGCACAATATTGTGACTTCTCGGCCAGGGTTAACTGCATATAGTCTACAAATAAACTCAATCAGAAGTTCATTTGAACTTTTTGTCACGGCGGAAATTCCCACTTAAATATAATAATATTCTACTAAGCTAACTAATTGTTCAAAGGAAAAATAACTATAGGTTACTAAAAGATAAGAACATTATATTTTTGGTAAATTAGAAATTATTTTGATATATGATGTGTTGATTTATATCCATATTTTTTACCGTAACGATACTTTACTGATAAAAACACAATCATTAAAACATATGTTGTATAGGTAATTATATTTCATATGTACTCCTTTTTTAAAAGTATTTACCTACTCATGTTAACCAGTGGCGGTTCCTGACCTAAAATCTTGGGTGGGCTAGAGAAAAGCATATTTCCACTTCACCTTATACATTAATCTACAATCAAATTAACAAATGCTACGACACTACTGCAACGCATGAATTATTATATAATAAAATCAATGATAATGTAACTAAGAAATAATAGAATACGGAATCCTTAAATTCGTCTCTTTCAAAGTGAAATAACAAGTACCTACTAAAAGCAATACAGAACTGTCACACTGAAAGTCAATACCTGTCACTTTCATACAATACAACGATATTGGTTTTGTCTTTTAATGCACAAGTAATGCGTTATGCATAAATATGCGTAATGGGCAGATTCTGTTAAGCCCCCAACGATCAACAGAAGCTTGAAAGATTGAAACACAATCGTTTGTGTTTGATGACGTTTCCGTACATACATACATATTATATTTATTTTTTAATTTATTACTTGTTGTCGAGTTTTAATATTGTTTATTTTTAATAACTTTCCTTATTTTCTTTCATTTATGTAATTAAAAAATATATATTTATCAATCTTACTGAATTAGAAGGAAGGAGCTCTATCATAATTTGAATATCTTTGATTATGCTATCATTAATTTGGTTAGCGTATATAAAAACACACAACTGCTTTATTGTTATGATTAATATTAGTCTGAAAATTTTCTTAAATATCTTTTACTTAGAAGGTGAAATATTTATGAAACACCGTGCTTAGAAAAAAATATAATTGACTGGGCGTCGAATTAAAACAACCAATCACAGATTATTTTGCGATATATCATAGCAGTCTTAAGTTCCAAGCAGTGTTGTAGAAAATCAGCAAATTCTGAGCTGGCCGTTAAATCCCTGCCTTTACTAACAAATTGTATGGCGGTTATACGTAGATCAACTCTAAATTCCAATTTGTGAACTTATTTTTTGTCAAATGTAACATGTATGTTTGAAAGATTTCCTATAGGGGGCTTTGGATATATGCGTGCAAATGCTATTGCCAGGTTGTGAATATAATACGCTTACTAACAATGGTTTTATTATATTATTATGTATGTACATCTTACATATTTACATTTTTTCAATAAAACATGCGTAGAGCTATTTTCATGTTTATTCGGACTTCATAATAATAAGTTGATAAATGGAGTTTCAAACCCAAAAACAAACGACTCGGAACGGAAACTAAAATGCATTAAAACTAGAAACGACTAATTCGTTTATTGACGTCTGCGTGTAATTAAAAAATGTTTTACAAGATTATTTCTGTGGGAAACTTTTGCATTCGAACGATTATTGCGCGCAAGGCATGATATATATATATGACCCACGTAATAGTATTTTTTACGATTGTTTATGAAAAACACACAACTGTGTAAAAAAATGATTTGTGATGGTCTATTATGCAATATGTGGGATATATTTTCTAATACTTAAATATATTTTATTACATATATCATAAATACTTTTTCACCAAATAACATATTTTTAAATAAAAATGTCAGTATTTGTTTGTTATAGAAAACTATTTAGACGGATATGTAGTTTTTTTACATTTAATTAATAAATTGACCATTGACTTTTTCCAGCAAATTTTGCTCTGAGCTGTTAATCATATTTTTTGTTAAAAAGTATAGGGTTATATGTTTTTTAATATGTTCATATGTGTATATGTATTTATTTCGAAACAATATATAAATATGTTCTTTATAAGCGAAAAAAATATTTTGCATATATATATATATTTAATTGAACAAAATTAAAAAATTCAAATAAATAAAAAAGATCTTCAACGTAGAACAAAAAACGGATTGATGTGTTCGAAGTAAAAGATAATAATTTATGTATCCTCGAATACTATTCTCAAAAAATTCACAATATCTTTCGTCTAATTTTATATAAGATCTGGCAACATGTGAAGGCGCAATCAGCAGTCGCTCGTAAAATTGAATTTGCTATGATTGGTTGGCTAAATTTTATCAGTAGCGATTCCGCATTTGCATTGGAACGACGTCCTATTTACGCGCAACTTAAAATATTACTATTTATTAAAAAACAAGGATTTTTATAAAAAAAATGTATGAGAAATAATGCAGAGAGATATTTTAAACCCTTTAGACTTTTTTTTTATGAAATTCATAAGAATAAGGCCAATAATGATGAAACCACTGGGGTCCCTAAACGACCCCTATCGCAGATAAGTATTTTTCTAGTCTCCGAGCCGCGAGAGTTAATCAAATCATGTATGTTCTGCTTTTTTCGTGCTCTTAGGGAGAGGATATGAACTTTGAAGGGCAGAAAGTAGATACGTCTTACCCGTTAACTATCCCCTCTCTTCAATTAATTTGTTATCAATGAAGGAGTAGTTATAAGAACAAGTAGAAAATTGTTGTCACTTAATGTTTGTATTGCTATAACTGAAGCGATCGCAGTTGTCGCCTCAGCATTAACTTCAATTTTTATTTTTTTGTTTATCATTGGAAACTGCTAATCATTGAAATTGTTATTAAGGCGAAAGCCAAAAGAAAAATTGTTTTCCCCCTAGGAACCAAACTGTTGATAATTGAACCATTTTTATTTTGTTTGATACTGTGTATATTGTATGTACAGTAATAATCCTTTGATCGTCCTTTTTTCGAGCTAGCCGTAATTGTTTTTCTAAATTACCATGTAACCTCGTTTGTTAAAAAATAAACCTGAGTGGGGACGTGCGACCCCGCACATCCCACCGTCATGACCATGACTCGGAAGTATTATTTGTCTTTGAATTGCTACTGAGACTAACTCGCCTCTGGAATTAGGCTGAAGACAGAGAAGTCTGCCGTCACCCATAACGTCGAGAGTTGGTATTGCAAAGTTTTCTTGTATAATTTAGGAAAATGAATAGTGAAGTAGCAAATGAAATTAAACACGTCGGTCACAATCGGTAACAAGTGGAAAGTTCCACCACGCTTATTTTTATAAAAAAAAAACACATATTATAATAATTTGGAAAATTGCTTAGCTAGCTCGCAAGAGTGCGACATGACTCAATACATAATAAAATTTCTTGATAATAACGTCCACGTTCGTAGAACTCATTAGTTATTTCAATTTGTCGATACGACCCAGGTCTCATAACCTTACAATTCGGCAGAGGGCCAGTGACATTATAGTTAATCCTTGGTAAACTATTATACATTCTTTTCTACAAAACAAATTAAACAAACATTTCTTCGGCACTCGGCCGAGGCTTCTTAACAATGATACATTCCATGACTTGATTATTTTTTACTTTACTTGAATGATAATTCGATTAATTATAGCTTTCATTAATTGACTACTCGATTATTTATAACTTTTACTAATTCAGTGGACTAATGTTTGGATTGACGTGAATTTTTATTCTCTCCTTCTCGTCATTTGATAACATATTATTTTTGGCAGTGGCAGTTTATTAAAGAAACTTAAAGAACGGGGCGGGGCGGCTTGAGAGATACTGCCGCCCTCAAGCCGGACATAAATAATTAACGACTAAGTGTAAGGACAAGTAAACATATAATTCTTATTTGATTCGATTACACAATATTAACTCTTTGTACTCGACTGGCTCCGTAGCAGTACCACCGTGGGCGACCCGGCAACTCGACTGGCTCCGTAGCGGCACCATCCGAGTTGCCGCCGCAACACCGCATTTAATCCAATACAACGCTATTATTGTCTAAAATTTACATAGCGATATCGAACATGAATGATTATAGATATCTTTACAAAAATTTGGTAAAATATTCGAATGTCGAATGTATAAATGATTAATAAATAAGAAAAATATATATTCAGATTAATCATCGCATTTAATATTTTTTATAGTCTATATCAGTGTTTCTCAGCCTTTTTGGGAGCGTGGCCCCTTTTGAGTGTCTTTATTTTTCTGTGCCCCCCATACCATTGATTTGTCTTCACATGAAAATTATAATTTCAAAAACCCACCTTTTTTTTATAGGTCTTCCGAGATTTTAGAATCTAGAATCCCAGTAATTTATTTTATTTACGGATTTACAAAAAATAGCAGCGCGCCGTCCGCCATTATGCTCTTCCCTGTATCGTTTTATCAATACCCGTGACCCCCCTAAACTGTGCTGTGGCTCCACAAAACAAAAATAAATCTCTGTCGCCCCCTGAGGGGCCACATGGCCCACCGTTGAGAAACCCTGTATTAGACAATCAAACCATTAATACAAGGGACAGTATTAACCATTCCGGCAGCTCTCTCGACACCAACCCATCAACAAATGTAAAGGTTTACTATGTATTGTTTTTCTTATTATTGTATAACATTGTTGTCAATTACCAATTGAATATTAGTTAAATATAGTTAAATAAATATTTAGATCTCAGACTAATCGTAATAAATAAGTCAATACATATACTCAGCTTAATAAAAATGTATGTTTATGAGTTAGAAAAGTATATCAGTGGTGGCGAACCTTTTTAAGTCTGAGTGCCACTTTTTTTTTAATTTGATAATATGACGTGTGCCACATGACGATTAATGGCAAAATAAAAGAGACTAAAATTTAAAAAACCTTCAAAACTTTATTATTAGTGAGATTTTTGTTGTTGGATGCTAGATGCCAAATGTTTTATATCGGGTTCACAGTTGGTAGCTTTTAATACAATACAAGAAATACTACTTTCGTTTGAAAGTCTACTTCTTATGTCTGATTTATGTATGATTATGTCTGTTAATGTCAGTTCATTGAAGAGAATAATGATTCACAGGAATAAGTCGATGAAAAAATTGTTACTGTTGCACTGGATAATAGATCTTTTAGTTTCTACAAGTTGTCGAAACTGAGCAACCTTCCCGAAAATTGTTCTATTGTTGCTTCTAAAGCATTTTCAAATTGTTCTATTATTTTCCCTACATCCGGCTTTTCATTAATTTCCAGATTCATCATGTATTTTTTTAGGTTAGGAAAACACTTGAAATTTCTGATCATTTTATCACGTTTAAATATTTGTAACTAAGTTCCAAATGCTTTGAAATTTTTGTACAGTATTTCTAAAACTTTTTTGACTATCACTTTATTTTTTTGCAAAATCGTCTCGCGTGCCATAGGTTCGCCATCTTGCAATGTACTGGCGTCTGTGATGAAAAAATCTAAATAAGTAAATACACACATACCTTCAAATATTGTATGTCTACAAAAAAAAAAGTATCATCCAGTGAAAGTGAAATTTTCATATTTCGTACATATATATTTATGTGTAAACCGAAAAATAATATTTCTAAAAACGATACATTGAGTAATTATCAATTTTTAAGTGTTCAATGTCTCTTCTAGGAAATGCATTATATTGAAAAATAATAGAACAATTATTTTTTTTACACAATTAATTTATTGTCATCAGAACCAGGAATATAATATATATTTTTTTCAGTTGAAAATACAGGTGAAATGTTGAAACCAGTTCTGATTGTAATTAATTAAGCGTAGAATAAGAATAAAAGAGAGATTCATTATTTTTTAGCGTATTTATTAAGCTCGTACATAATATAAACCAATAATAATGTCTTATGTGATACTTCGCAAAAACAAATACAGTGCACTTACACTACAAGCTAGATAAATAATTTTAAAATAAATCGATTTTTTGTCTATAAAAAATTTTAAAACAAATCGACACATATTCTTAATATTTAATATAACCAATTTTATTTAAGTACACCCCTGGAAGGTAAAAACAATACTTCATATAAATGGCGTCAAAACAAAAGATAAAATAGCAAATTTATTACGCCGCTGAAGTGTCCTGACATTGCTAATTTAATAATATTTAGGTGAACTGCCGTATGTAATACTTATTAATTTTTCAATGAACAAAAGATTCCTTCGAGCCATGCATTTAAGCAAGTACATATGCTTAATCACAATGGAAAATCAAATAAAATCGAAAAGTTAGCTAGTTATATACCTCGTCTTCAGTTTCACATTTGACTTAAATTTGTATTTAAATAAAATCATAAAAACAGAAATCTTTAATATAATGTTTAATTATGTATATCAATATCGATTGTAACTGAAACGGGAGCTCAAAAGCACGCATTTCAAGAGGATTTAGTAACAATAATGTATTTTTCCAAAGATTTCTGCGAATTTATTATAATTTTTGTTTCCGATGTCATCATTGCTGTCTGTTTGCAATTGGAAATAATAATCATGACAATATGAAACAATCAATAGAACACTTTTGTACTTATTCCAGATATTTTAGTTACTGGAGCGTTATTTTGCAATTTTTAGTTAGTGTATTTAAAATAATACTGAAGTTTTGGGTGTCTCGTGAAATATATTTCAAACAAAACCGCAGTTTTCTCCGACGATGTAAAACATGAAATTGTTTAAGCTTCATTCATAACTAAAAGAAGCCAAAATTCAAATTACGGCAGGTTACTTATTAAGATATTATTTATATATTTTTTTATTATATGACATTAATTAATGAGTGTTATGGTACCCAATACATTACGTTCAAAAGAGACCTAAAAGACAAACAGCCAATAGTTTTCAAGAAAAAAATCAAATGTTTTCAAAGCAAAATATTTTTTTTTCCGAATATTGATTTAAAACATAAAAAATGTCAAGGAAAAACTTGCCAGAATGCAGTTCCACCGAGATGGTAAAAAAGCCTTATTTAAAATCATAAAAATACCCAAATGACATATTAATCTCTTCTCAAAGGGTGTTACAAGATCAAAAGATTATAAACATTAACTTCTTGAATTTTTAATTACAATGGAAATAAGCATTTTTTTGTGTTTGGATAATAATCATATTTCAGTTTAAATTTTGGTGTACAGATGCTACAAAGTGTTTTAGATACAAAATAAATAGTATGCTTACTTTGGTAACTTTTTTCCCGGTCACTTTTTCAATGTAGGCTGAATCAATTGCTAGCTGCAGGGTGGAAAACTCCGAATAGATAGTACCTGATTGTAACAGAAAAATTACATCATCATACATTGTAATTGTGTTAAATCATTCAATCTTTAAAATTACTAAATATTTTAATTTGATAGCAAAGAAAACAAGAGGTATATAGTGCAGTGTAAAAGGAAATAGAAACATTGATGGTTCTGTGATTGTATAAATCTTTTATGAGAAAAAAAATATAATAAAATATTCATACATGCAGCTCACTAGAATGTTGAAAATGTCAGAGTTTATTTAGTTATTTCTTTACTAGTACACCCCAAAGAATCATTACTTCTAGTAATCAAAATTATCAAATCAAAAAAGGGAAAAATAGTTTCTATATGTGAAGGTTGATGATAAACTACATCAGTCTTCTTTGTGGAATATTAATAATATCAACGGTTTGCCAGTCAAAATTTTCACCGTCAAAAATAACGCAGCGCAAAACTGGCAATCAAAGTAAAAGTTAACCAACTAAGGATCACCAGCAGGTTACTTATTAAGAGTGTTTTTATTTAGTTACGCGGTTGGAATGATGGTTTCTGTGTCGATGGGGTCTAAAAATCCTGCCATCACCCAAACGATTAATGTCGCATTTAATCGGTTTATTACCCGACGGTTCTACATTTCGGAATGATCGTGAATGTGGTGACTAACTACTGATTTTTGATGGCTGGATACTACTGGATTGTTTGCCGTTTTTTGAAAAACTGTTCTTATTTTACGTGTGGAACGATATTATGGGAACGTTTTTATTTTCACATGATAAAATTATTTGGTACCTTTTTTTATGAAATACCAGTGGAAAAAAACATATATTCATTATTCATTAATTCAATATATCTTTCCAAAAAACACCCTTCCGTTAACTGGCTGACTACTGGAACAATCGCCCTATGTGTGCATTGAAATGAAAATTTGTATTTATCACATCAATAAATTCAAAACTGACAATAATTGGGATACTTGTTTGTCGACAATTTACGACGCTATGTTATCCAAGCAACCATTCTTCGTCTGTGAATATAAGATAATATGATGGGAATTTGGAATTATTTATTTTTATTTAAGACATGCAAACAAACAAATACGAGTCTTTTTTTTCAATCATATATTTTTCGGCTTCAGTGAAGTGACTCCAAAGTCCTGGTTATAAAATAATTTGAAAGGTACTGAAGAAGAAGCAGAAAAGAAAAAAAATATATTTACCAAAGTTGGCCAACTTTGTCTGTTTACAATTCAGAATTCACAAACGAAACAAGCACTTTTAAGTGTTTCACTTTACAGAAATTAAATCCTAAGCTCCTATATATAGATTTTCAATATTTATCATCGCATTCTCATGATTAGATTAGATTGTATGATATTAAGTAAAAAATGTCATTTATCGCCCTGGCTCGAAGGCGCTGGAGTAACATAGGGATTAGTTTAAGAAAAACACAATATTCCTTTTTCTTTAAAATGGTCAGAACCGGTTTCGCTCATGGCGAGCATTGTCAAGTGATTTTTAGATAAACACTGGTAAAATGGTAAGTAGGGATTCCAAATATTCGTCTTTATCAACTATTCGAATATCGAATAGTAAAACTGAAACTACCGGATAGTTTTTAGTATATATGTACATACCTTATACGTTTATACCAAAATATTACATTAAATATTACCTACATTAAAAACGAGCTCATTTGTAATACAAGTCATTTATTCAAATTTCAAAAATGCATATTTTAAAAATAATGTTTCATATTTTAAATTTGTTTTTAACTTAGTTTTTAATTGTTCCTGCCGTTGAACATACTCTTTTAGTAGCAGTTGATGTTAGCTTTATTGTAAGAAGTGTTTTAAACAACACTTCTAACTTTTCTGTTATTTTTTTTTACTGTGATTTAAAAAAACATATTTTAATAAACAAGGAATAACCGGCTGTTTTTGATAGTATACAGTGGTCTCAATTTTTGAGTTTTTACTAATAATCGAATAACGTTGCACGATCAAAGTTTCTTTGTTCACTGATGTACATTTTATAATAATTAAAGACTAAATATTTACACATTTATGTGAAAAGTAAGTTTCAGTTTATGTGAAATTTTTACATTTATGTGATAAAGACAAAACATATTAATAAATATTTAAATTTCAATATTTAAAACATGCAGCTGCATCGGATTACTCCATCGGTTTTTCTTTAATGAACCAAATTACGGCATTGAAGGTTTTTTTATAGCCCCGAATTCGATCCGATTCGTCAAACTCAAGTATTATGATAAGATATTGATAACACTCGATATGGGTGTAGGCGACAACACCACTACCTGGGTAATTCATAATTATTCCTTGAATGTGGAAAAATTGTGATGTGATCTTTAGTAGATTTTGTAAAATATTTCATTAAAAATGATTACGAATACTTTTCGGATATTTTCCCAAATATCCGAATATCTAATAGTTGAAAAAGGGCTGAATATATCCGGATATTCGAATATTACCATTTTAAGCATATAAAATTTTGTTATTATGCGTTTAATTACTGTCAGTGTCATCTAATATCACGTTCCATCGAGACTTTTATATTAATGTGCTTTGAATGTGTTTTTTGCTCTAGAGAAATTCGTTTCCTTTCAGTATTTCTTAGGGTCTATTAGACAACATGGCTCAGAAATAAAAATAAATCTATAATTAGTTTGATCATTTTCTTTCACAGTTTGTAAGGATATAAACAAATTCAATCTAGTTTAAAACCCACAAAGTATTGAATTACAAAAAATCGACGCTTACGAAAATAATTATTACACTGGTCTCGTTGTGTTATTGGATATAAGATATTATAATTATTTTGATTAATAGATATACATGTATTACACAATTCAATAGTTTTATTATAAAAATATAGAATGGTTGAAAACCCTGAAAAGTGTGCATTGATTTACTTGAACATAATTTGTTCCATGGCTATACAAGTAGAAAAATATTATTTTACTGTAATGTGCATTGTGATGAAAATCCCTAGATTTAGAATGTGCTTCGACGCGTTGGTGATTCACAGAATTTTGTAATATGTACGCTATACGAAAAGACCGCCGCAAAAGATTTTAAACAAAACATTATTTAAGCGGACCAGTGGACACTATAGAAGGGTTGGCTGTACTTATACGTAATCAACCGATCAAAACAAATATTTTTGTTTCTCTATTTTGTAGAAACTTGAAAAATTCATTTCTAATCATAACTGTGGGACTGCCCTGAGATGAATGCCGAACGAAAAGAGCTGTTTGCTGTGGTCCGACCTCATACGGGCCCAATAGGTCACGCTGACCTGATATCAAGCAAGGGCAATTTTGAGGCATTCAATAAATTTGCAACATCATATGAGGAATGGGATATTCTTGATTACTCGTTAGATTCAACGCAGAGTAGATTAAACTCTTCCTCCACGGCGGACTCTCAGTATACAGATACAGGGGTGAGCTGGAGGGGGCTCGGAGGGGCTCGCGCGAGCCCCTTGTTAAATTAATAGAAAACAATATTCTCAGATCAAATTAGTACAAACTGCAATTTATGACGTATACTATCTACGACAGCTTCTAGTATACACAGTAGTACATTTTTAGCCATTTACATTGATTAGTTTATGGTAAACTGCATATTGTTGCATATTTCAAGTGTATTAAGTAACAATCGTTTGCTAATTTAAAAGTATTTATATAAAAGCAGATGACTGATAAATTACTTTGATATTAAGCGAGCCCCTTGTTAACGTATCGGCAGCCCACCGCTGTACGGATACACAGGATACTTAATATCAGTTAAACTTAATGACTGAACAAGTCACATTCTCTTTTTTCTTTCTATCTTTATCTTTTAAGCACAACAGTGCATGGTTAAAAGAGAGGTCCCGTGCAGCTCTGTATCGGGCCAATATTATGAGGAATAAATTCATTTCTTTTCTTGATCGCATTGCGTTATGGAAAGCGCAATGAAAATGCGGCTGCGTACACATAACGGGTGGTAGTGGGATACTCAACAACCAACTTGTAATTATTTCTCTTTGTGCAACATCGATAGAGTGAACGGTAAAGGTAAAGCTACGATAAAATAAAATCTATATATTAATAGTCGATAATGTCCGCTGTCTGTCCGTCTTTTCGTCTGTCGGTCCCGTTTTCGATGACGTCAAGAAAGACAGTCCCCTCCCCCTCCCCAGCCCCGCTGTCGTCATTTTTTTATTCATACTAGACACATTTTTTCATAACACTGTTTATTTGACGAAACAAATCAAATCGCTGAAAATTTGAATTCTCATACAAAAAAGCGCCATGACCGTGGATCGAACCATCGCCCCTAGGATTATGAGTTGAGATCGTTACCGCTCGGGCAAACAAACAACTGTCAGAATCGATCAAATTTAATTATATATATTAAGCACACATTTAAATTATTCTAAAAATTCCAAAATAATTAATACTGCATATATTTTTCGTGGAGTGTATTTTTTTAGGAGAAAGAGTTTTTGAAGAAAGAAGTGTTTATTTCTTCTTCTACGAAATATATTTGTTAGCAAACTTAAACATTATTCCAAATATTAAATAATTTACGAAATTTCTGCTACTACGAAAAATGGTTGTTAGCAAACTTAAACATTATTCCAAAAATTAAATAATTTACGAAATTTCTGCTAATAGGAAAAATAGTTAGCAAACTTAAACATTATTCCAAATATTAAATAATTTACGAAATTTCTGCTACTACGAAAAATGGTTGTTAGCAAACTTAAACATTATTCCAAAAATTAAATAATTTACGAAATTTCTGCTACTACGAAAAATAGTTGTTAGCAAACTTAAACATTATTCCAAAAATTAAGTAATTTACGAGGTCCATTTTTGCTACTACGAAAAATGGTTGTTAGCAAACTTAAACATTATTCCAAAAATTCAATAATTTACGAAATTTCTGCTACTACGAAAAATAGTTGTTAGCAAACTTAAACATTATTCCAAAAATTAAATAATTTACAATTAAAATACTGCAGGGCAGGGCTGTCGATATATGCCCCGAGATATATTTCTTTTACTATCAGAATTTTTGGCTTATTCAATAAATAGGTTTGTAATTTATTTTTCACGCCAGTAAATTTTCTGACTACTTAAAAATGCAACAAAAATCCCCCCGTTGAGGTCAACGGGCTTACAGCTAGTTATAAATTAATGATCTTGCATACTTCTTTTAATGGTTTGAATAAAGATTATGTATCAACTTGATTATAATTTGGATCGAAATCATAAAAATAAAACGAAAAATCATTGACATTTTATTTGTGACTAAAACATACCGCGTATCCATTCCACTCATTTGTCAAAAAAACAAATGTATTATTTTTTAAGACAAAATCTCGAAAAACAAATGTATTAGTGGTGTAGGAAAGGGTCCTGCCACCCGAGGCGGTCCTTGAATTTACCGCCCCCAATATTTCCTCTAATTTTGTTTTCAAACCACTTCTACTGTTTTTATATATGAACTAGGACTTTTTACTACAGGTGGCCTAATTTTTTTTTTATGTATAAATACAATTTCTCGAAAAATATAGTATTTATTTCCACCCCAAAAATGTTCCCCTGCCGCACCTACCTTGCTGGTTAGGTAGTAGGTATTCCCAATCGATAGTGGCACTCAATGTTCCCTCTAAGGCAAGAGGTTAGCTGAGCGGAAATTTCATAGGCTGCGGGGAGCCTGCGCGGACCGATCAAATATTAATTAAAGAACTTTCTTGTAGTGCGCGCCAACCCGGAATGAGTGCGCGGGGGCCTTCCAATTTCTGCGCGGCCGCGCACGCGCGCAGCTTAGAGGGAACGTTTGTTGCAATGCTTTGTATAGGAAGCTACGTAATTATTACAGTATTCTATACAGGAAGTTAAATTGATAAAGCTCATAATTGAGGATATTATTTGCGAACCGACTCATTCTAAAATTGTCGAAACGTGAAACTTGGATGTAATTTTGTAAATGAAAACAAACTTTAAAAGTATTTTTAGAAAGCAATCTCAGTCCTGGCTTAATGACACAAAATATCATTATAAAGTGTCATAAAACTTTTAAATACATATTATTATACAAAATCAAATTCAAGTTATGAAATGAAATGAAAATGATTTTTAACCATTTTGGGACCAGCCGTGTTTGCAAATAATAGCCCCAATTATCAGTGGCGGATTAAGCACATGCGAGGCCCCAGGCGCAATACAATTTTGAGGCCCCTTTTTAAACCTAATAAAAACCTAAAAAAATAACACACTCTTAAAAGCGTTACGATAGCGATAAACTGATCAGTAGTTCTGTCCTAGCCCTATTCTTCTACTTTTACTCACTTTAGAAGCAAAGAGAGTATGAGCAACGGAGTTAAAGCAGTTCTCGTAGAAACAATTATCTTGAACTGAACTCTATTGAGTGCATATGCTTCACATCTGGTGCGGATATGGTATAAAAATCTAATAGAAGAAATAAATTACATTGTTCATATCAGCGGGAAAAATAATGAGTAATAATAAATCTTTAATCAAGTCTTTGTCTACATTCTACAACTTTGTCATGAAGAATTCCTCCAAGGGACATTATTTCAAATTAAAAAAAAAAATTTACCTTGTAACGCTGTGAAATACACTCTGCAAGAAGATTCTGAAACCATATCAGGTGATTGGTGGCTACAACTTTGAGTACATCACGGTATAAAAAGTTTCAAAATATTTCGAAAATCATTTCGTAGTAAAATGGAGGAGTAATACAACAAAAATATAAATGTCTTATTTAATTTTTGGCTTTATTAAAAAAAAAAAACTGAAATTACTCGTTATTTGGGTTTTGCGCACTTCTCACACTATACACAGATTCAAAATAAAAATACTGTTAACACTTCCTATCACTTGGAACAACTAAAACATAATATTAGCATTTATTTTCAAACTAAAATCCATTAATAGTTTGCGAAAAATGACTCAATATAGAACTAACATAATTTATTAAATCTGGATAAACCGTTCAAGGAATGACACGCCTCTTTGTTTTTTTTTTTTAAATATTTTAACTTACAATCTGAAATATTTTGTAAAATACAAAAATGTCACCGACAAATTGATAATTTATTGCTTCGGCTTAAATCCAAAAGAGATCGGCTCAGTTTCAACATATAATGACCCTTCGCAACAGAGCAACAGCAGTAGTCAGCAACCTATTGAGAGACTTGTTATAAAAATACTTTTGAACAAATTATTTAGCTAGTGGGTAAAAGCTTAAAACCACTAAAAATATATATACATTTTTTTAAAAAGATTAAAAATATATTAATTTATAATACGTACATTTGCATATGTATGTGTAAATACAAATTTATTTTATAAAAACATACATATGAGTCGCCAAGTTGCTAAGAGGTTTTTTAAAGTTTTGAGTAAATCACGAAATACTGTTTTGGGTATATATGGTGATTTTAAGTGTTTTAAAAGTTACTTTATATCTTCCAGGGTACAAATAAAAGCAAAATAAAATCTCTAATTCAACTAATATACCGTACAATTGTCAATAAATACAGAGAGAGAGCACGAGCATTTTTCAACAGAGCTGGTTTTGACAGGAAGAAAAATATTTTCGGTAGGTAATACTTTTCAGTGGCGGTTCATGTTTATTGTGACAAATAAAAAATGAAGATATTCTTAAATTATTTTTTTCGGAAAGTATATTCTGTAGGTCATAATGAGGTTTTTTTCTGTATTTTTTTTAACTAGATTTTATAATTGTGCATCCAGTGAAAAAAATGTATGTTATAGTTAACAAGAATCAATAAAATTTATTAAAAGTAAAAAAATACATAGATATGACCAAGTATAGTTATTGATTAACATATATAAAAATGATAGGAAAATCTTGGCATACCTAATTTTTATTTGTTTATTGTATTAGATATTTTTATTTTACCTTATAATGAGTAATAGTATTCAAGATATTATTAATACTTAATTTTCATACAGAAGTTCTGAATGAAGATTTTCGACTTTGATTTCGAAGACTCGCAAATTGTTTTTGACAGAAATCATTTGAGAAGATTTTTACTCATAAAAAGATGCAGCACCAAATGATTATATTTTATTCATTTGATTATGTTCTGTGTTTTCAAAATTCTGGTAAAGATCTTTAAATTTATTTGTCCATATAACTGAACAGTTGAACTTTCTTGGCGGGTAACTCAAAACCGCTCGCGGGTAGTAGGTTGCCGACCAATGCTCTACCCCTAGTTAACACATTGGTAACGTCGTGAATATGCCCAAAATACATGATACAAGTGCAGTCGACTATATATCATCATAACTTTTAACCTAGTAGAAAATATATATTTTTTAATTTTGAATATTTTTATTAAGCTATTTTTTTTTTATATATACTTAGTACAAGAAAAATAATGATATAATATTCTTATTTTGATCAGTACTTTAAGATCTATTGCCACATGTTATACGATTTCGGATTTTTTGTTTAAAAAAGTCACTTTCATGTGTGAAAACAACTGGTCCTGTGAATAAAGTTATAAATATGGTCAAAGTTAATAAATAAATAGGATAAAATCGACAAATCTACGGTTTTCTGGGGGTCACCAACTTTTTTCGATTTCGGGTTAGAACAACAAAACTAAAACTACAGTCAACTAAAATTACCTCATTTAAAAAAATGCCTTTTTCAATTGCATCGGGGTTGCGGGTCACATGGATTTTATAAAAAGGGGTCGTCACCCGAATAAGGTTGGGAACTTATGCTCTTATCAGTGATGGCATAGATTACAACATCAATGGGTCTAATTTTTAATGAAAATAAATTAAATAACTCCCTGAATAATCTCAGCCATATGTAGGGATTGATTTTTAAAAATAAAAAAATACATCTGACCCGACTAACAATTACGCAAAAATAAAGTTGAATGTTTTCCTAACGGCGTTTGGTAATAAGCTGTTCAACTTTTTCAGTAATATTATTAATTAAACTATGGCCAATAATCAGGTCTGGATAAAATGCTTCAGTGAATGTTCAACAGTTGTGCAATACTATTTTTTGTTTTTGGTAGTTGTATTTTATTAATTTCAATCAAATTCCAAATGCTTAAGATCTTTGGTTTATTCGCCCGGCACGAATGCTCTATTTAATTCAATAAAAACATACCAATGTGGGTTGGTTTGTTATCATTGATAGTTGAAATCAGTAATAAAATATCGCATAAGTTAAATGCCAATTTAATGGACATTTCCAAGGATAAAGAAATTAGTATTAAATTGACTCATGGCATGTCAAAAATAAGTGTCAACAAATATGTTTAAAGAGTTATGAGCTAGTAACATCGCCTATATCTAATGACGCGTATTCTTAGGGCCTCGGTAGCAATGAGTTAAGTAAATAAAATTAAAATGTTCGGGTCACCCTCTATGGAAGCTGCCGGCGCATTTGTTACACTTGTTTTTCAGGACAGATATCCGATTTCAGTTTGGTTTCTTACATATAATAAAAACTTCCCTGCCAATTTGAAAACTTTTATGCATGAGTGAAGATAGCTTTATTTATGCGTAAAATAATAAATTGTGTTTGGTTAAGAACGTGTGAAAAACGACTGCCGATACGAAGATATGTTTGAGCCTTGCCGCTAGCAATAAATAAGTGTTTCATAGGAAAAAAAGATGTGGAAATTAAAATCATCTCAAAGATGTATTTTAGAGCCCCTTCAGATTTGGAGGCCCTTCAGATTTTGGGGCCCCTAAGATTCGGAGGCCCGAAGCAAGTGCCTCATGCGCTTACGGGATAATCCGCCACTGCCAATTATGACATATGTATGTATGCATGTAGTATTTGATGATATAAATGTAATTAAACGTATTTACAACTTCGAAATCTATGAAGTTATTTCATTTAGCAATGTTATCATTTCACTCTCTTAAAGCTCGAAGATCGTTATCAAGCTTAAAGCATTTTTCTTGTATTTTTCGGGGCCGAGTTAATAATTCAGAAATTCTCATGGCTATTAACTTAAATGCTCCCAATTTATTTTCACGTGGGCGAAATTATGAGTGAAAACTTTTATTTCTAAAAACTTATACCTCGCTTAGGAGGTATGAGTCACCTGTTCCTAGGGCCGTTCGGTTGATCAACTCATTGCCTAGTGAAGTGGATATTTTTGGTGATAGTATTTGTGAACTGTTTGTGAAATTTTACTATTTTATTTCTTGATTTTTTGTGTTGATTTTTATGTATTATGTAATTTTATTTAATATTCTGTGTCTTTTATTTGTCAAGTACATGGCGAATTGGCGTAAGCTGTTATGCCATGTACCATAATTTTAATTTTAAACAATAAATAAAATTATATCGTAAGTCACAGTTTTTGTTATTTTCATTTTCATCGGCATAATTACATGAAACTCCCGTTACCTAGAAAATATGTGCTATTTCCAAGGCTTTGGAATCTTGTGTAAAACTCCAACTTCGAATACATTTTCTCAATAATTTCATTTGAACTAATGTATATTGACTGTGGAAAGGAAAAAGGGCGCAAACCACAGTTTTTCCACAACACCTTTTTTTGATAATCACAATTTATACAATTTGATACACGTTCTATCAAAAAGATGTAAGCTAAAAATGCCGAATTAGTTTATAAATTTAGCTTTTAAGTTTGAGAAAAGAAAAGCCTGTGAAAATTGCGATCGGGAAAAAATATTAAAAAAAAGTTTTTTTTTAACATTCAATGAATATTAGATAATTTCAATTATAAACAAGTTATCAGTCTCCGTGTACTTCAATAGTGTATATATTTAATAATTTGCCTTTGGCCTAAAATCATAAAAAACTTTTTTTTGTGTCTCCTGTAAAATTTGTAATGTGTCGGTTACGTCCGTTTTCCTTTCCACAGTTGATATGTATTCCATCAGAACATCGTTAGTCAGCCAAGCATGCAATGTCAACACTATTGTGGCCTATTGTGGTTTGAATACATATTTTTTTTCTCCAAAAAATGTTTCGAGCCGCTCGTTTTCCACGACTTTG
>JAHZMQ010000025.1:196722-440099 GCA_031772345.1 Himalopsyche anomala | reverse complement strand
AACAAACAGAAATAATAAAATATATGTATAGTAATTTTCACTATCAAGCTTCATAGCAGTATGACAATATAAAACCCAACTCCACTATTAAAATTATATGTTTGGGTTAAATAAACGCAAGTAACTCCACAATTAATTACAACGACTGTGAGAGTGATTTATTTAACAAGTTCATTCCGTCAAAATATCGCATTACTTAAGAAACTGAAAAATACCCAACATTCAAACATAAAACTGTGTTTTTTCTTTGTTCTGTTATTGTTTATTTACATTGAAAACGATTTTAAGCAGTGATGCACAACCTTTACCTTCTAGCGGGCCGCATAAAACAACTGAGCGTGGGTTCGGGCCGCAAAGAAAAAAATAATTTAAAGTACGCACAATCCTATGTTATACAGAAGATGTGCAGGTTCCATGTAAAACAGTCTTAAAACCGTGTAAAAAGGTGAGATAAATGAGTAATAGGTTCCATTATATTATTTTGACCGTGTTATTTCGAAAATAAATAATCCATGCAAAAAAAGGATTATGACTACATGTTTATTAAAAATCGTTTCGTTATGAAATATTTATTTCATAAGATAGTGCGTTCTTGGTATTTGTTAATTTTTAACTATTTTTTTTTAATTTGACATAATATTTGTAAGCCTGTTTCTATAAACAGATTTATTCTCCTTCATTGAAGAAAAAGCTGGCTTACATTTATTAAATAAATGTTTTACGTGAAAAAATATGTTTGAGAAAAAGATTTAAGGGCCGCCACAAAACTATAAAAGGGCCGCGATTTGTGCATCACTGATCTAAAGGCATATTCACACTCGCGCATATTTACGCATTTGTCTACATTTTATTTTAAACAAAATATGACCTCTTTTTAGGTACATTGCTAGTTGTTTCAATTGATTGTAAAAATACGTCATCAACACTATCAAAATCCAATTCTAAGTCACTATCAATTTTATAGCCACATACAACATTTTCAAATTCACTACCGTCACTCTTATACATTTGATCATCCCCTTCTTCTCCTTTCAAACAAGACGTTCGATTAATTTTCAGAGGGAAAAACGAATATAAAGGGAACACAAATGCTCTAAAACAGGGGTGGGGAACCTTTTATTTTGTAAAGGTCACATTCATTTATCTCAGTGCTCCGCAACCGGTGTGCCGTGAGCCGGATACAGGTGTGCCGCGGTCAAATACATTATAAAAAAATATTTTGACCAAGAACTTCGGCTTGTGTTGTCAAATATCGAACCGAATATAAAACCTTTTTTTACATTGAAACAAGCGCAGGTACCATATTAATTAATTATTATTTTATAATAATTATTAAGATTGCATAAAAGTTAATATATTGTAGTTTTATGTTTGTATACTTAACATAATTATTTACGTAAAAAACAAAAATTTATTGTAAAATTTGTGTATCAATTTAATACCTATATATTTTTGCTTTTGGTGTGCCGCGGAATTCTAGGAATAATTTTGGTGTGTCGCAGGTGAGAAAAGGTTGCGGAGCACTGATTTATATGATTCAACATAAGGCCGCAGTAAACATTCACAATAGGGAATCTTTGGCCGGCGATTTTGAAATTAGGGGATTTTTGAAACAGTTTCATCCCATTTTCTAAAGCACAGGAATTTTCGGATATTCCAAAATAACTAGCGTGGGACCTTTTGTTACCTCTTCCAAAAAAATTCGAATCCGAAATCTTAGGAATTTACGGATTTACAAAAAATAACAGAACTGGCCGATCAAGTCAAAAGGCCGCGGGTTCCCAACCACTGCTCCAAAACGTTGGAAAGTGCTTATGTTTCGTAAAAAAATTGACTTTTTACGGAATCTTAAAATACTGGCTATGTGTATTCTGACAACACGTTGACAACACGTAACCGACATTTTTTCATAAAATGAGTTATACATATCATTTTCTTTATTTTTTCAAGCTCTATTAAAATATTGAAATCTCGTAATTTACAAAAATATTTCATTGAAATTGTTCTAAAGTTGGAAAAACGTAACAGAAAAAAAGGCCCACCAAACTGCCAGAAGATACTAGAAGAGCCATATTGTTTTACTACTATTTGAAAATAAGTGAGAAAAAATTCTAGTGAACAATCCGCAACTGGCTTTAAAAAAAAAAAAAAAACAATTATGTATAGTTTTTCTCTTATTATATGTATGAAGTTAAAACAGGTGAAAACTTGAAATTATCAAAATTCAGATAAAAATACTTGAAATTGTTTCCTCGTATCATCATAAAAGAAGAAATAAAATTAAAATTGTTAACTCATTCTTGTTAATAAAAAGTTTATTTAATTAACATTAACAGATTATTTTTAATATATATATATTTTTTTTTATTCGATAAACTTGTTTTCCTTTCTGCATCACACCGAAGACGATATCTCCTCAATGATATTATTTTTAATATACATAATATGTAATTATTTTTCTCCAAAGTGTCTTTCATTTTAAGTAAGCCTCCGGCGACAAAAGAAATCAGTCAGCTAGGCCGTGCTAGCCTCAAGGCGACGCAATGCTACGTCTCGATCCTTGTGGGTGGATGTGATTGCTGTGTCATCTGCGTATTGAGCAACAGAGCAGTTCATAGGGTGCGGGAGATCATTGATAAAATGGTTAAATAGCCTAGGTCCTAGGAGGCTACCCTGGGGTACCCCAGCAGAGGCTGTGCAGAGAGAAGATTTTTCTTTCTTTACCGCTGCGTAGAGAGTAGGTAGAGTTTGAAATGTAGGAGGAAGTGTTTGTCACAACGAGCTTGTGGACAAGGCCGTCGTGCCATACCGTGTCGAATGCCTTTTCCAGGTCGAGCAGTACCATTCCGGTAGTTCTGCCTCTGTAAAAGTCTTCGGTGATCTGACCCGTGATACGGGAGAGCTGAAGGGTGGTTGAGAGTCCTTTCCTGAACCCGTAACTTAACAACTTAACTTAACAACCCGGAACTTAACAAATGAATTTTTCATGTTTATATAAGAAATAAATGCATCACTGAGTTTAAAGCCACTGCTGGTAAAAAAGATAAGCCCATGGAAATGCACTCAGATTTGAGTAGTGAGTAGTTTTAAGAGTTATATTTAATTTGTTTGTCGGAAAAGGTTTTATGATTATATTTATAAAATGTATAAAAGCGGCGACCCAGGCATGTTTAATATTCCATTTAAAATCAGAAGAATGTTTAATTGCGCTCTGTTAATTTCTAGAATTTCCTGGAAAAAGAGCTTATAAGGGTTCGTATTTGGAAGTAACATTTTTATCCCTTGTTTTTATAGTGCTTATCCTCGGGATAGTCATCTCACTTCAGTATGAAATAAACGTGCTTTGTATCCACAACCCATTTCATCACACAAAATTTTAAATAATCTGGATTGAAGTGGTCTAGATTTTATATAGTTTATCATTTTAACGACTTCATCCATAACATTTTTTTAAATTGTTGCCTTTTTGTGCTTGGCTATGCAAAATACAATGACTACTAATGGCTACTGTAGTTACTTTTAGTATAGTGATACAACACCTTTCATCGTTCCTACCATTGCTTGAGAACCGTCTTTACAAATATCATCACACTTCTGCCAACCTATGTCCTGTTTTGTCATGTAATAATTGATACAGTTCAATATATCTTGTCCTGTTGTTTTTCCATGTATGTATGCGCATTTGCTAAAAGAACACTTGACACCATGTTTTTGGCACATGACTTAACGAGTGTCTCTGATTGTATGAGCCTACGCCTCTGTTGCATTTTCATTTTTAGCCACTGTAATCATTTGAGGTTTGGGCTTTTATCGTGCATCTTAAAAATATCAATCTGTTTTATTTGTAATGTTTTGAAGATTAGCTGGAGGCAATGAACTGTTTGCGAGTATTGCGACATAAAATACTCAATCCTGATCAGGACCATCTGAATTGCCAATACATATACGTAAATCCAAAATTTTAATAACTTTCATCGTACTTCCGTTTTGGTCTGTTCATAGATGACGCTTGTTCTTTAACTCCTAGCACTCGAACGTTGACATATAGTCGACATCACGATTCGGGTCTACCACTCGAACGTCGACGTATAGTCGACATAACTTCAACCTCGTTTACTGGCCACAAATTAAATTATACTTGTTTATTTTCGTGTTATTTATCATATAGATACTTTGATCTTTATACACTCATCCAATTTTATATTATTTTCATGCATTTAATGTCAAAATATGCAATTTCAAAACATCGGGATGAGTACATTCCTGGCGTGTTTATGTGCGCAAGTGCGAGTGAGATGGATCATGTGCAAACGAGACAGCACAACATTGCAAATCTCTCGTTCTACTTTGCTTCGGCGTCAGTGATACACAACCATAAATGTGCGTACAGTTTGTTAATGAATTATTGCTTATTTACAATTATATTAGTCCATGGTTTTACTACAATGATTACATACATCATGGCCAGAAAAATATATTAACAATTATCAAAATTGTTGGTTATCTATATATATATATATATATATATATAAATGAATGTTAGTTTGTTTGTTACCTATGCGCTCCTATACCGCTCAACCGATTGCGATAATTTTTTTGGGAAGTTGTTATACAGACGCCAGAATAGATTTATGAATCAGCGGTGGGCTAACAATGCGTTAATTTCTTTGTTAGTCTGGTATGCGTTCCTATACCGTTCATCCAACTGCAATACAATTTTGGTGAGTTGTTGTGCAGACGCCTGCAAATGTATATAAATCAACAGTGGGCTGCCAATACGTTAATTTGTTTGTTTTTTTCCGTATGCAATCTTATACCATTCATCGGACTGCGATAAAACTTTGGCGAGTCGTTGTGCGGACGCCTGCAAATGTATATGAATCAGCGGTAGGCTTCCAGTACGTTAATTTGTAAGTTTGTCCCTTATGCGTTCCTGTTCCTATATCATTCATCCTTTTGCGATAAAACTTTGGTGAGTTGTTGTGCGAACACTCGCAGCGGTATCTGAATACATACAGCCAGGGGTGGGCTTCCAATACGTTTATTTGTTTGTTTGTTCCGTATGAGTTCCTATACCGTTCATCTGATTGCGATAAAGCTTTGGTGAGTTGTTTTGTGGACACCAGCAAAGGTTTTTGAATCAAAACATACAACGATGGGCTGCCAATACGGTAAATTCGTAGTTTTTCCTTTATGCGTTCCTGTTTCTATACCGTTCATCCGATTGCAATAAAACTTTGATGATTTGTTGTGCGGACGCCCTTAAAGTTTTCTGAATTAGTACAACCAGCGGTAGGCTGCCAATACATTTACAAGGTGCTCGCTTTATATCAAAGCAATTCTCGGTATTCTGGAAAGCAGTGAGTTTTTTATCACTCTGATGGACTACCTAAATAAGCAATCTATTTTTACATTTTTAATACATTTACAATACGTAACAATATGCAATATACTGTAAACTCATCAATGTAAATGGCCGAAAATGTACTACTGTGTATACTGATGCTGTCATAGATAATGTATGTAAGTCAGAAATTGCAGTTATGTACTCATTTGATTTGAGAATATTGTTTTCTCTTAAATTAACAAGGGGCTGGCCGCCCTTTGCAAAAGTTTGCAATAGGCTTGCGCGAGCCCCTCTGAGCTTTTTCCAACCCACCCCAGAGTGCAGCCATTTTACAATGAGAAATTTCGCCGAATAAAGCGATCTGCGTACCACGACTATCAGTTTCATGGCAAATCATAGGTTGCGAAAAGTGAAATTTGGACCCGTTGATTGGCTATTTTTAGGATTCTCTGTGGCGCATTTTCTAAGAATTATCGCCTTTTCTGGTGACTTTTCTCAATTAAGCAAATGTGTGTATTTCATATGGTTAAGCGTCAGTTTGCGTGTCTTTGGTGTGAACATTTTTGGATGGTGGTCGAAAATTTCATTTTAATTCAAAACACTGAGAAACTAACATGCAATATCAAAAAAAAATCGGAATGGGTGAAGTACGTCAATCATGCCAACTCATAATATGAGACGAATGTACTATGGCGCACAAAAAGGCATTGTAAGCTTTACACTATGCACTAAAAGATTTAAGAGGAAATGAATAGTGGTCTTTGGTGGTGCACTAATTTTATTGTCTGGTGATTTTCGACAAACCCTACCAGTTATAACACGTTCAACAGCTGTTGATGAATTAAATGCATGTCTCAAATCATCAGTTTTATGGCGACACGTGCAGAAATTGGCTTTCAAGGCCAGCATGCGTATAAAACTACAATATGATACATCCGCTGAACGTTTCGCAAAATAATTGTTTGATATTGGGAATGGAAAATTGGAAATAGATGTATCAACACAATTTATTACATTGCCAACAAATTTCTGTAAACTTACAAAAAAAATAAGAGAATTGATTCACAAAGTTTTCCCTAAAATATTGCAAAGAATTACAAAAATCAACAGTGGCTCAGAGAAAGTGTTATATTAGCAGCCAAAAAACACGATGTTAATGCCATAAACTATAGGATTCGAAACGAAATACCAGGCGAAGAGAAAACGTATCAGTCCATCGATACTGTAATGAATCAAGATGAAGTTGTCAATTATCCAACTGAATTCTTAAATTCACTTGATTTGCCAGCCATGCTGTCACACGTTTTAACATTGAAAATTGGCGTACCTATCATTCTTCTCCGAAATATAAATCCACCACTTTGCAAAGGTAAGCTTCTCACTAAAAAAAACTCATATTTTCCACTTTGTCCGTACAAAGTGGATATTGTGAGTTTTTTAGTGATAAGCTTTGAAAAATATTTTTGGGCGTTCTCTTGTGCTAGTGAGCAATGTTTAATGTAAAGTATTAAAATATATATTCGTGTGTAAAAAGTTCGTCCTTTATTTTTTTAGTTCAATTATTTATAACCCATTTATAATTTAGGCAGAAACACGTGTCTCAACAATTTCCGGATGGTTTATTTGTAATATCTAGTGTTATAAAGTAATATACATATTATTTTTATAGACGAATTAAAATATTACAATTCAATTAAATGTGTTTCAAATTGTGCTGTGTATTTTTTGTATGTATACATTTTGAGCGACTGAGTAACAAACAGTTCTCATAGAAAAAACTTCTGTTGAGATACCTACATTAGGAGGTCATATGCTCCACATTGGAAGCGGACATGGATTAAAAAAAATATTTTTACTTCATGCAGAAAAACATGTGTTTCAACGATTTCCATATAATTCATTTCTTATCATATCTAGCGTTTATAACGTTATCTATATTTATTAGTTATACAAACAAATAAATATAGTATATTACAATGCTGTGTTTTATTTTATTAAAATGAAGAAATACTTAAAGTAAAAGTAAAAGGTTTTGATCCGCTGACACACCAGCAAGCGCGCGATGTAACTTAGCAACGCGAATGTTTATTACGAATTACCTAGCTTTACAAAATTGAGGTTAGGATGACATCGGCTGTCAGATGACAAAATTTACCTCGTTTTCAAATCTTAATTTGTGGACTTATTATTGTAAATTATTACAGACAATAAGTAACAATCCTTGTTTAAATGTTTTTCTATGCAGATAGTATCTAAAGTAATGTCTAATAAGTCCTAGAAGGATTTTGATAAAATAGGTGTACAATGTGTGCAGCTGGGTTAGAACCTTTCAGAAACATATATTTGACTTCTTTATTTACTAAACAATATTTATAATATGAATTGAATATATTCTACATATTTATTTATTTTATTTTTGAAAAAATATGTACATAAAATCATACATACAGTACATAAAATCAGAAGTATGTAAAAAAAATCAGTATACTTTTCATGTATATTGTTGTAGAATACTATCAAATCATTATTTTATTTTTGATCCCCATATATACAGTCAATCCTGTTTTTATGCGATTTCGAAGTAATGCGGTTTTAAAGAAATGCATTTTTTTAAATGTTCCATATTTTACGATATATAAAAATGTTAAATATTACATCGAGAGCATATATCGTTGTATTTTGGATAGAATAGAGAGAATCATAAATACAACCGACATTTGAAAAAAAAATACGATTTCGGACTGTTTAAATCATGTTGCGTCTGAATTAAGTCCACCTACTTAGGTGTATCACAGTCGATGAAACCATTGAAACATCGGTAATATCAGCTGAAATGATTACTTTAGCACATGAACTTGGCGAAGAAAGGTTTGATACCTTTAGCGAAAATTATATCGACGAATTACTTATAGATAATGCTATAAGTGACGAAGATGTCAATAATTTAAATTTAATTATTGACAAAAAATCAGAAAACAATGACGAACTGAAAGAAATACCAGTCCCTTCACTGCGAAAATAATTGAAGAAGGTCTCCAACTTTTCAGTAAATTAGAAGATCATTTCTTTCTAAATGATTCAAATTCTGATCGCGCATTCAAGTTTCAACGATAACTTTAAAATATATATATATATGGGTATAACAAACTGCATAAACAATTAGTTATCGAAAAAGAAAATCTGAACAAACTCTGATCACTAATTATATTGTTAGAAAACAACCATAGTTTTATGAAATTGATGCGCATGCTATTTCTTCCGAAAAAGAGTGATTTAGAACCACATGCTTTAGAACACACTTAAAATTGTCACACAGTAACTGAATATTTTTTAATATTTTTACGCCGTGGTTTTTCCCTAATTTTCTTATACTTTGCGATTTAGTGTATATTTTAACTCGCTGTTTCAAAGTTATGCGGATTTTTAAATTCATGGAACTTATCCCCACTTTTTGTATGGAAATCATATCTTTTTTGTGCGATTTTATTAATGCGACATTTCGTGGAACGCATCTACCGCATAAAAACAGGATTGACTGTATAACTGTTTGTATGTGTGGAACATAGTTTTTTTTAATTAACCTTTTATCGGAGTTAAAGCGGTTTTGACAGTCCAGGACTAATCTTCTTGACGCGAGTGGTGTTACATAATCTATAATGTGCTTCTGCTTTTCGTTGCAGTTGGACTGGAAAATCAACGAGGCCACGTGATCTCGAGGCGATTCAATGATAGTTGATTTTTTTCAAGTGCCATAAGTAGTTATCAATGTGTGGGCGCAGTGATTTATTGTGAATACGTACGTGGTGCCAGAATGACGTCCGCTACATCCGATTTTAGTAATTCTGTCAAGCCCCCTTATTATTTAAACACAAATCAAAAACCCTTTCCAAACATACGCGATGGGAAAATCGATACGTTACAGTTTCTTGAGGCGGCGGAAGGCGTTGTAACCTTAGTTGGTGAGCTTATTTTCACAAAATAATATGAATCAAACCACCCATTGCATCGTTACTAGAGAATCTAATCTCGAGCCAAAATGTTCATACCGGGATTTCGGGATTAGAATTTCTCAATCTCGGGATCCCTGGACTGGTCCCGAAATCAGTTTGATTAAAATAGGTTTTTTTTAAACAAAAATTGATGATTTAGGCCAAAAATTATTTAAACAATTTATTCTATATTATATAACCAGCTATGGGCTGCCAATGCGTTACCAAGAGGCTCTCTTAATCTCAGCTATTCGCTATGAACAGGTGAAAGGGTGGATTTTTTAAGTACTTGTAAAAAAAATATGCGCCATATTTATTAAACGAACTAAATATGCATACATGATGTAAAAATATGCAATATAATTTAAAATAATAAATTTCGATAGCTGAAAAAAGTACTTACCTACTTCAGATTGCAAGAGTGAAGAGTTCTAAAATTGTCGTGTACATACATTCTTAATTATTAATAATTTTATTGGAGTAAATTTAAATATTTAAAAATATGCCCGAAATATCAGAGCATCAATTTTTTCGCCATTTAGTCTAAGGTTTCGGTTTACAGTACAAACTTAATATTTATGAACAATAAATCACGCAAACTATCACTGCCATTGATATCTGGTAACATTCAGTAAGATGTAAAAAACAAAACAAAAAATAAATAAAATAATATTGAAATGTTAAGCTTAAAAAAAACGTTATCATGTCGGAAAGTGCATTCAACTATAGTTCACTAAAATGTGTTGAAAAAAATTAATGTGTTTGGCATTCGATTACCGTTTCGTCTGCGATAAAAAATAAAATTGGGCATTTTTGATTGCATATGCGTGAACTGCCGACTTGGAAACCAAAACATTTCTGTTTTAAAATCAATCCCGAAAGTTTCGGGATCATTTCTTCTAATCCCGGGATTGAAATGTATCGAAAACTGTACGGGATCCCAGGATTGGATTCCCTAATCGTTACATAACAGTCTCTCGTATTGATAATAAAACTATTTCACTATTGCTCTGTTTACGATCTGTCAAAAGTGAGTCGGTCGAAATATTGGAAATGCTTTGCTTATAAATCAAATTTATGAATTAAAATTATATTTACCATATTGCTACGTATACAATTTGAATGTGTACCTGCCTTTTAACTCTCTATTATCATTCAAACAATGTTTTTCGTATATTATATTATCATATTCTGGTCCCACAGTATAAACTTATATAGCATGTCAACAGGTTCACAATTTTTTTATAAGAATTGGCTGATTGAATTACTGAAAAAGGAAGGTAGATCTAGTAAAAGACTTGTAATTATTTATTTGCTTTGTGTATAGTCCCCTTCTTTGGTAATTAGTTGTGTTAACATCACAGACACCCATGCCCTTGGACAGGCCTTCACAAATCAATGCATGAATGTGTACGTTCAGGTATTTAAATACAACAAACGTTCAACAGTGTTGACCTCTCGGCCAGGTGACCAACTAAATTTTACCAAAGATTATTTTTGAAAGTGATTCTAATTTTTGATACAATAGTTGCATTACTACATTTGGGATTAATTATAATTATTATCACTATCTAAATCGCATTGAATTCGTGTTGGCTCCTAACGTGGAGCTTGTGGCCTCCGAATGAAGGCATCTCAATATAAGTTTTTCTACAAGAACTACTTGTTTCTCGGTTGCTAAACCTCTCTTTTTTCGAAGCGAGTGGGGATAGAAAGGATAGGGCGAAGACAGGACTAAAGATTAGCTAGTCGCTCTCGCTTATTTCCTGTTATTAAAGATTGGAAGGGTGGAATGGAATTTTCAGCCATCACAAACATCTATGCCTTCGAATAGAAATCTAAAAATTGATTTATCAAAAAATACTGTTTGTACTGGAATTCAAACATAAAATCTATCACAGAAGCCTACAATGTTGACTTCTACACTACACTATAGACCTGACAAAGAAGATTTATTTATTAATAAAAGTCGTTCCAGTAGTTTCACATAAAACTTTTTTCTATGTGATTCTTTCAGGTTCCATTGACAGTGCATTGGCAATATACCGTAATTATGCCAAATATAACGTGATGTTTTTAACTAAAATATTATTTGGTAAAATGTATGTACATACTTTGTTTCTCCTGCCACATGTTGTATTCCAGTTATAGCAAGACTTGTTTGCCGCATTTAGGTAAAAAACAAAAGGTTTCATTGGATCCTAACACCTTAGACCTAGACGTGTCGAGACATTTCTAGCGATGAATGTCCAGTTCCTCATAAAAGTCCCCGTATATAATCAAGTTGCGATGGGTAGTATTATTTTTTCTCAACATTAATAATATTTTGTGTAATTAACTTATTGAGTATTCATTATTACATTTCATTCAAACGATCTTCTATCCCCCAATATTGTTATTTTGTCAAATAACTTGGTTTCAAACATCGATCCAATATTAAATTATTTATGAATTCTAATCCTTTTTATTCATGATTTTTTGTGAAATGCATCTTTCGTGTAAAAAAAGAGTTGAGTCTACTCAATATAACAAATTGCTTGGAGGAGCTATATTTCTAGATTCGCCTCTGTTCTTGACAATTATTTAATTCATCCATTCAATGCCTGTATGTAATTAAATCACTTTTTGCTAAAAACTGAAATGTAGGCAAAGTCATTTAGACTCAGAGCCAGATCTTAGTCTTGGTCAAGTGTTTTGTTTGGTGATCATATACTCTACTAATCCGAATATATTGTCACTTGTTTATTCCGAGCAGGAGTAAAAAGAAAAACTCGAGTACATCTTGAATCATTTTGTTATTGTCATATTGTTTTGACCGCATTTTGATTGTTTCTTGTAACATTATGAAGATTTTCTTTATTTTTATGTTACTCATTTTGCTACGAAGAGCGATAAATCCCACTAAAGCAAAAGCAGACACCTCTTGCTATAAGTAAAATACTAAATATGGAGAACTCCATTGTATGCAGATATTATTGTTTCGCTAGAGCTTGAATATAACGCGAATGCTTTTTGCTACAAAATATTTTAATTAAAAAACACTGCACTACATTTGGTCTAATTCGGTACATATTTTTAACTGTTAATCAAGAAGGGTTCTAGTATTAATTAAAGTATTTTTCTCCAAGAACTTTATGAAACATGGTCATTTCATTTAAAAGCGGTACTACAATTTTGACTGTTTTTTTTATTAAATAATAAAAAAGTTATAATTATATAA
The DNA here is from genome assembly GCA_031772345.1 of Himalopsyche anomala. Classification (NCBI taxonomy): domain Eukaryota; kingdom Metazoa; phylum Arthropoda; class Insecta; order Trichoptera; family Rhyacophilidae; genus Himalopsyche; species Himalopsyche anomala. The sequence continues at coordinate 427,543 of JAHZMQ010000025.1, read as the reverse complement.
GCTTTGGACTTGTTTTTTTTCAGATAAACTTGGTAAACTCTTCACTCCATTGAAGTATGACATGAGGGGAAATTTCGAGGTGATGATTTTTGATTATTGTATGTAATAATTTTAATTTTGCATCAATTTATCATTGGTACAAATTCTTGACAGCTCCGTTAAAAATGACTCGTATTAATTTAATATTTTTGGAAAACTATACATATATATATATATATATATATAAATTAATCAATTTAAATGTACAAGTATGATTTTTCTTGACTGAATATGTTGTTTCAAAAATAATTCAACGTTCAAGGATGCTTCAAAGTTACATCAGTGGTGCACAGCCTATTTGACAGAAGTCCCAATCAATTCCGGAACCCGTCAATTTTATATAACTTTTAGCAGATTTCAAATATTTCAATTCATTGCTGACAATTTAATAAAAATATATGATGCTTTCTATACAATCAAAGTACTGTTCTTGTTAATTTTCAATACCGAAATAACAGTATTTTTGCATTTTCAATCCGGTGTTGAAAAAAATTATGGATACTGGGATGCCAGTTTTAGTGATACCTATATTGCAATCATAACTTGAGCACCACTGTCTATAAAGTAACTGATTTTTAATTTTGCTTTTTTTTAAATTTTGTTATAGAAAATCAGAGAGTGCTACCGATCAGATGTTGCGAAGAATGTAACTCTCCACGACATGTTACTATCGGATAATGTTGAAGTGGAAAACCTTTGTAGAGTAGGACTTTTATGGTTTTCTAGGTAAATGTTGGACTATTCAAATGAATTACATTTGAAGAATACATATATGAACAAATCAATTGGGAAATTCATAACAATAAAGTTGTACCAGGTTTCATTTAGCAAGCAGTCCAAATACATAAATATAATGCTGTCAGCAAATAAAACTGTCTACCATACATAATATGTAAATTTGGATAGGCACAAATGTGGCAATACATAAACAACACTTTCGTTATTCATAAGAAACTGCACTGCCTCGGCACATTTAATTAGCAATCTTATCTGTCAGTAATTTTCATCATTCAGTTGATCCTATCAATATGTCATAACTCCCCTTCGGCAGGTTTTTACCCTTCTGGAAGAAAAAACTATCCATGTCCACAATTTCTCAGAGAATGTTCAGGAATATAAAACTTCACACTCAAGAATGGTCGAACAGTCTTATAGATATACTTATCTGATATTGAGTTCAGCTGGCAAATAGCTACTTTGTGCGGCAGGTTTTTTGAGTCACTGGCACATCATATTAGAACATCAGGCAACCGGTCAAGCTATATTATATTGAATCTGTGTGTCATTCCCTTAGAACAGTGCTTTCAATGCATAAATAAACATCTTATTAACTCGCCATAATATTATATACTATAGTAAAATAATGTATATACTGTTACATTGTTCATTGTTACTTACAGAGCTCTACACTTCATAGAAGAATTCCTAGAACAAATTTTATCAACAACTCATGAAAATATTCAAGGAGAATTGAAACGAGCCTACAATTCAACGCTGAGACCTTACCACGGTCGGTATACTCGAGCGGCCTTCACTGTGAGTCTGTCTTTGTATCGCAATATTTTCATAAGACATAAACAAATTTAATGTGTCAAGAAAATAATGATTACAATTAAAGCCTCAATATGCAGCATATGGACTCTTATTGGAGCCATCTTAGATGTTGTTTTACATAAAAGGCTTGTTATTCAGCCGCTAAATCTCTCTTTTTTTTAAAAAAAAAAAGCCGTTTTTAGATTTGGATAGATGAGAAAGAATTCTTATGATCACACGACGTCCATGCCTTCAAACATAAATTCATAAATCCTGGGAAAAATCAATATGTAAAAGAAATACCTCATGACCTAATTAATGAATGCTCTCATCAATTATCTGGTTAAATTTAAAATATTGATTTCATTTGTATATCCAACTCGCTCTATGTTCATTTATATACAGTGTTTACTCGCTGAGTACTTACAAGACTCGAATCATTCACAATGCTAAATTCTTAATACCAAACTCAAAATAAAATTTACATCTTTACATTTACATCATGCAAACATTACATACCTACATTTTGTTAAAAAATGTAACCAAATAAACTCTTATGTATTGCACATCATAGGGAGAATATTAATAAGTGTTTGCTTTCTTTTGGCAGTATATTTACAAACAGTGTCCAAGAAGATCGAGTTTGGTGAAGTCCTTGGAAAGACAACCGGGACAAGACAGTTCACTTCAAGACATGCGTACCTTTCTTCAAAGCTTACGAGTCAACAGAAAGGAAATCTATCGCATCTTCGCTGACCATAAACTTAAAAATGATAGAATTATTTATTAATCATTTGAATTATTATATGATTAAAAACAGCTTACCTGTATTCATTTAAAAATAGTTATCAGTAAAAAAATGTTAACTTCATAAAAAGAAAAAGAACTTACGACCAACAACAAGCATAGAAACTCTGTTTGTTCCTTTGACCGCGTCGTTATATTGTCATTAACATTAATTATTGTAACAGATCCGTTTTGAAATGTATGCTGTGTCTTTTCTTATTTCATGGTCAGAACAAACCCGACATTTTCTTCTAATATTTTTGTTGCCACTTGAAAAAATATATAAACTGACGATTTTTCAATTTATCCGATAGCATGTCTGGTGGGGATATACAGCACGGGCTGAAATATTTTCAGCATCTGCAGATTCCACTGAATCTTGTAACCATTCAGAAAATCGTTGAATTTAAGTTACTATTAGGTCTTAGATTTTGATATATGCAGAATGAAATGAATAATGCACATTAAAACAAATAAAATACTTTTTTGTCCATTACTATTTTACTGTTGTATCGAACAAATCATCGCACAATAAATAACTTTTCAATGTTTTCAACATTAAAGAAAAAAAATGTACCCCTGAGACACCTTAGAAGGCTTGATTATCGCTTGGCGGATCAAACTCACCCCAGTCTTCGCGGATATTTTCATTATCACTCTCACTTTCACTGGACGGAAGTGAATTCATCGCGCACGGTCTAAATGTACATACACTTAAATCAGAATCATTGCCATCCGCGTTACTTGTTTACAATCACTTGGAATCAATGAAAATTGATGAATCAATGAAGACAATGCATGCATGCATGCATGTTCAAAATCATTTCACAAAAAAGTTGCATTTCTTTTGCCTGTTTTAGATGATTAAAAATAAAAATTATAAATCAAGATTACAATCTGAATCATTCAAATTATGTACACTCCCACAGATTTTGTCACTAACGACCCGGGTTTCGCCTTTCGGCATCTTCAGGTAGTGACAAAATCTGTGGGAGTGTACATAATTTGAATGATTCAAATTTAATATTGAAATTCCACCAAGCACCTTCAGTCGAAATCTTAAATTATAAAAGATTACAATCATAAAAAATTAGCAAGGGAAGAGCAATTTTTGCGACGTTTTAACCAATAGTTCAGAAAAGACTGAATACAAGAAACTACCCTGATTTCTTTGATCGATATATTAATAGGCGATAGTCCCGGGGTGTTCTTTTCCTTTCAAAATATATTCAATTGAATTTTAATTCGTTTTTATTTCACATTAAAAAAATATCTGCCGTAGTAAGATTTGAACGCGGAACTTTCGATTATCAGTCTATCGCCTTACCTCTAAGACATCAGATTTATCCGAGATGATAAAAATATATCATACTAGCTGGCCCGACGAACTTTGTACCGCCTCAGAATCAATAAATGTTGTGTTAATTTATTGGATGAGTTAAATTCAGTTTGAATGAATACTCAAAATGAATTAAGTTCAATAAATGTGCAAAATTAAAAATGAAAAGTATTTTAATTACATTGAAATGATGTTATTCACGTGGCACAGTCGATAGATTTAAAAAAATACAGTGCACCAACGATTTGATTTTGAATTGTGAAGTTGAAATGATCCACACTTTGTTATTTGCTGCAAGAATTGCTCGTTCACTCAACCAATTATGATGTTTGTGATTAGCAATGATATTCAGGAACACTTTGTTGATTGTCTTTCGATGAGACGAAATTTCAAAAATTCGGTAAAAACGAAATCAATCCATTCGATTCGTCGACAGTAGGGCTTCCAAACCGGTTTAAACCGAAACCGGTTAACCGGTTTTTCGGGTGTTTTTAAATAAACCGAAAACCGGTTTATGTGGGGCGGTTAACCGGGTTAATTAAAAAATCTTTTTCTGCTTTGAACACCACGAGCTTTTATTTAACTATTCATATGTAGAGTATAAATATTTAAAAATGTTGTATATAATAATAGTATTATAAGTAGTACAATATAATAAAGTATTTTACTGTTCAATTGTCTAATTTCTGTGACATATTAATAACAAGTATGTAGTCGAAATCATGGACAACTATACTGCTTTCAATCAAATATCTGTAATACGAAAGGATTCTTAAAAAAAACAAGTGAACCTTATTAAACCAAAAATACGTTAATCTTTATATCTTTTAAATGAAAAAAATATCCGAGCCGAGACTTGTACTGTTACAAAGCAATTTAAATATTAGTAAACAAAAATTTATGATGTACATTTTTTTACGTATTCATTTGATCTTTATTAGTCGGATTATTTATAATTATTAACAATATAATATTGGATATGGAATTTGAATATTGTATAATATATACGATTGCTATTATTCCAAGAAAGTAGTAGGTACCTGAACTTAAAAAGATGGCAATTTGTATCCACTTTTTTGCAGCATTCATACTTAAAAAGGTTAAGTGACTAAGCCCATGTTTTATTATATCTTTCAAGTTATAAAACAATTCAATTTTAAAACGTTTTATTTTTATTTACTAACAATCGGTGCCATAAATCATCGGCTACTTTAAGGGGTCGGTGTCTTTCCAATATGCACATGTGCAAACAATAATAATAATAAAGACGAGCAAAAAGGTTTTTGAAGTGTTATACAATTGAACACTAGCTGAATATGCGTTACATTTCTTTTAAATAATCATTTAAAACTGTGACAATGTTAGGCATACAATCGTAAGGACACGAATGCATGTTTGCGTATAGTGAAAATTAGTAGTTACTGACAAAATTACTAATATTTATAATATGATATATATATTATAGGGTTGTAAAATAATTGCGCTTGTGGATTGGATGGTTTTCACTGATACAAAGTGAACTTGATTTTTGATTTTCTTGAAAATCTCACAAAATACATATTAAATATATTTCAAATATGCTATCACAACCATCTGTGCATATTATATTTTATTTTAGTTACAAATAAAATATTGCAGCCAAACTAAGTTCTATGGGGAGCTACACTACATACTATAAGTAAAAATGATCTAATCGAAAGTTCATTTAATTCTAAGCCTGTATACTAAGGTATATTAATATAAAATATGTACTACATAGTTATTCCATAAAAAATGTTTTTTTATTTTAGTTATATTTCACTCATGACGAGTATTCTCAACTGATTTCTAAAATGATAAATGTGAAATTAGCGTTTTATTATTAAAAAAAGCTAAACACCAGAAAAATCATTATTTGATGACACTTAAATAACATTTTTTTTTAAAATAAATATCATCTTTAAATACAAATATATTTTTTAACCATGCCCACTCCTAATGTGGAGCATGTGTACTCCTGGTGGAGTTTATCTCACGATAACTGTTGGTAACTCAGCTACTCAACATCTCTTTTTTCTAAATATTGTAAAAATCTAAGGGTAAGGCTAGATTAGGACAAGTGACTAGCTAATCGCTCTCGTTACGCTTCGTGCAAGAATCAAAACATCACAAACTTCACAAAAATCCTGGCCTCAAACAGAAAATCATAAATCGATTGATACATTTAAAAAATATATATAAAATTGTTTGTGCCGGGATTTGAACCCGTGACCTTTTCAAACAAAAACAGCGATATTTTTATCTACTTTCTAATTTTATGCACTTATTGACTGTTTTTTAAGTAATCAAAATACTTTTTTTTGAAACATTGGTTAGTGTGGTACTAAAATTGGTTTTTTGAAAATAAATCCGGTTTAAACCGGTTACCCGGTTTATTTATTTGAAAAAAACCGAAAACCGGTTAGTTTAAATGTCCGGTTAATTGGAAGCCCTAGTCGACAGGAACACGGCCGTTACAGATAGTCAGCAAATGCTTGGAGAAATCTGCGGCAGATGGTCGTTTAGAAATGCAACTCGCATGTTTGTCGTTAGCTGAAGTTTCTTAACATAGCGCCACAGAGTCGATGTTTTAAGTCAAGCGTTTATTTCATCGGCAGCGGTCGATCTTGGAATAACTGGTAGTGTTTGGCGAAAATCGCCAGATGGTAGAATCATTGCGCCTCCAAAACATTTTGAGTCATTGCGCTGATCTTTCATAGTTCGGTTGAGTGCTTCCAATGCGGAGGAAAAATAAGCCACCATTTCCCTCATCAATTGCCTTCATTAAAGTATCGTACACTTTCTGTTGGGGGTTCAACAGTGGTACATTCGTTCGAAGTGATTGGTTCAATGCATCTCGATCATATTCACGTTTACGTTCCGATTCTCGATTGAAAGCGTCGTTCATTCCTCGATCTGGCGACGCATCATGCAGCGCATGAGGTAACACATATCTTCGATCAAAAGCAACGCCTGGTTATGTATCTCCTCATTCACCTCGAGATCGGGATTCCCTGAACTGACGCGAATTCGGTGTAAAGTGTCTTCGGACATGTCATCCTTGTACTTTTTCCACAATTCACGTGGATTCGATGGGAAGCATGTCAAAAAAATGATAGCAAATAATGTGCCTATCTGACTTGGAGACGCAGAAACAATTGCTTCAGCGATTGTCATGTCCCAATGAGTTTAGTTTTCAAGCAAATTGAGCTATTGACATGCGGCACGAAATGTTAGGCATACGACGCCATTGACAGTTCGAAATGATTCGAAATGTCGACCCGAAGGGAATTATTGGTTTTTTTTCAGATTTTTCATGTTCACAGAACTGAAAGACTCTTACATAATGACAGGGATCTTTTCAAAATTATTCAAATAATACTTTTTTATAATTTTACGAAAGTTCATTCTAAATTTTCATATTTTTTATATTACGAAATGACATAAATTCTCATTATAACAAAGAACGCAACATTTTCCAAATCTTCAATATTATATTTATGAGATTATCTTTCATTAGAAAAAAAAATATATTTTTGTTTAATGTTCCACACATACAAACAACTATACAGTCAATCCTGTTTTTATGCGGTAGATGTGTTCCACGAAATATCGCAAAAAAAAAACTTGACTTCCATAGAAATAGTAGGGTGCGTTACTTAAATTTTAAAATCCGCATAACTTTGAAACAGCGAGTTAAAATATACACTAAATCGCAAAGTATAAGAAAATTAGGGGAAAACCACGGCGTAAAAATATTAAAAAATAGTCACTGTATGACAATTCTATGTGTGTTTTAAAGCATGTGGTTCTAAATCACTCTTTTTCAGAAGAAATAGTATGCGCATCAATTTCATAAAACTATGGTTGTTTTCTAACAATAAAATTAGTGATCAGAGTTTGTTCAGATTTTCTTTTTCGATTATTAATTGTTTATGCAGTTTGTTATACCCATATACAGGGGTGGGCTGGAGGGGGCTCGGGGGGGCTCGCGCGAGCCCCTTGTTAAATTTTGGCTCGGCCGGCGAGCCCCTTGTTAAGATAAGAAAGTCATTCGTCTCAGATAAAATCAGCGCCTAACTGCAATTTCTGTAGATGATGAAAGTTTATTATAAACCATGACTTGGTACCCTTTATTAAAAAAATACACTGACTTCTGCTGCATAATAAAAGAGACCCTAGCTGACCGCATGTGGCTCGCGGACCACGGTTTATGCATCATCTATGTTACATGACTTGAAGGCATTATGGATGAGATTTACCGAGCCCCTTGTTAAGATATTGGCAGCCCACCGCTGCCCATATATATAATATATTCTAAATTTATCGTTGAATCTTGAATGCGCGATCAGAATTTGAATCATTTAGAAAGAAATGATCTTCTAATTTACTGAAAAGTTGGATACCTTCTTCAATTATTTTCGCAGTGAAGGAACTGGAATTTCTTTCAGTTCGTCATTGTTTTCTGGTTTTTTGTCAATAATTAAATTTAAATTATGAACATCTTCGTCACTTATAGCTTTATCTGTAAGTAATTCGTCGATATAATTTTCGCTAAAGGTATCAAACCTTTCTTCGCCAAGTTCAGGTGCTAAAGTAATCATTTCAGCTGATATTACCGATGGCAGATGCAACATGATTTAAACAGTCCGAAATCGTATTTTTTTTTCAAATGTCGGTTGTGTTTATGATTCTCTCTATTATATCCAAAATACAACAATATATGCTCTCGATGTAATATTTAACATTTTTATATATCGTAAAATATGGTACATTTAAAAAAATGCATTTCTAAAAAATCGCATTACTTCGAAATCGCATAAAAAACCGCATAAAAACAGGATTGACTGTATATAGGGATCAAAAATAAAATAATGATTTGATAGTATTCTATAACAATATAATATACATGAAAAGTATACTGATTTTTTTTTACATACCTTCTGATTTTATGTACTTTCATTCGTCTTTTCACATTTCAGTATATATTTTAGCGACGGTGATGAACATGAGACATAAATTCCTAAAAGTTTTTTTTTAAATGGATATTGAAGATTTAGTTTCGATTTAGTTTAAAGTTGGCATGCCTAACTTGATTAACAAAATGCCTCACATGAGGTAACACATGTCTTCGATCTAAATCAAAGCCTGGTTATTTATCTCTTCATTCACCTCGAGATCGGGATTCCTTGAACTGACACGAATTCGATGTAAAATGACTTCCGACATGTCATCCTTGAACTTGTTCCACAACTCACATGGATTCGATGTGAAACATGTCAAAATAATGATAGAAAATAATGTGCGTATCTGACATGGAGATTCAGAAACAATTCCTTCAGTGATTGGCATGTCCCAATAAGTATAATTTTCAAGCAAATTGAGCTCTTGACATGCAAGTAGAAACATTCGTCATTTTTCGGATGAACTGTGTAAATGCGACCAAGAGCATTCGGGTGATCAGGAACCGCATCGCCTTGCTTTTGACGTTAATTTTTTTTCGATATAGCGTTCCAAGTGTAATAACGTGTCATCTCAGAGTAAAGCAACGTTCGTGCAAAATATTGTTGTCAAAAATTTATCATACCTAATTATAAATATAACCTTACTTCAATATTATCCGATTTTCTTTCGTTTTCATTTCATATCATCGATTTCTTTTATTCTAATCCATATTCTAAATTTAAATTTTTTTATAAGTCAGTAGTACGCAAAAGAAGCAAAAACAAACAAATATAGAAAACAGTGCGATCTGGTGCATTTTTCTGAAACCAGCTTACGACATTTTATCGTTTGATGAAGCTATTCGTCATTTGAAAATTTTATTCTGTATGAAGATATTTATTTTCTTTATAATTTCTTTTCCGTGATATTTTTCCGATGTTTTAATGCTTATTCTGCTATCTGTAACGGCCGTGTTCCTGTGACTAGGGCTTCCAATTAACCGGACATTTAAACTAACCGGTTTTCGGTTTTTTTCAAATAAATAAACCGGGTAACCGGTTTAAACCGGATTTATTTTCAAAAAACCAATTTTAGTACCACACTAACCAATGTTTCAAAAAAAAGTATTTTGATTACTTAAAAAACAGTCAATAAGTGCATAAAATTAGAAAGTAGATAAAAATATCGCTGTTTTTGTTTGAAAAGGTCACGGGTTCAAATCCCGGCACAAACAATTTTATATATATTTTTTAAATGTATCAATCGATTTATGATTTTCTGTTCGTGGCCAGGATTTTTGTGAAGTTTGTGATGTTTTGATTCTTGCACGAAGCGTAACGAGAGCGATTAGCTAGAATTAATTTTATTTTTATTAATTTTAATTTTAATTTTAATTTTAATTTTATTTAATTTTAATTTTAATTTTAATTTTAATTTTAATATTAATTTTATTTTAATTTTATGTACTTTCATTCGTCTTTTCACATTTCAGTATATATTTTAGCGACGGTGATGAACATGAGACATAAATTCCTAAAAGTTTTTTTTTAAATGGATATTGAAGATTTAGTTTCGATTTAGTTTAAAGTTGGCACTCCTAACTTGATTAACAAAATGCCTCACATGAGGTAACACATGTCTTCGATCTAAATCAAAGCCTGGTTATTTATCTCTTCATTCACCTCGAGATCGGGATTCCTTGAACTGACACGAATTCGATGTAAAATGACTTCCAACATGCCATCCTTGAACTTGTTCCACAACTCACATGGATTCGATGTGAAACATGTCAAAATAATGATAGAAAATAATGTGCGTATCTGACATGGAGATTCAGAAACAATTTCTTCAGTGATTGGCATGTCCCAATAAGTATAATTTTCAAGCAAATTGAGCTCTTGACATGCAAGTAGAAACATTCGTCATTTTTCGGATGAACTGTGTAAATGCGACCAAGAGCATTCGGGTGATCAGGAACCGCATCGCCTTGCTTTTGACGTTAATTTTTTTTCGATATAGCGTTCCAAGTGTAATAACGTGTCATCTCAGAGTAAAGCAACGTTCGTGCAAAATATTGTTGTCAAAAATTTATCATACCTAATTATAAATATAACCTTACTTCAATATTATCCGATTTTCTTTCGTTTTCATTTCATATCATCGATTTCTTTTATTCTAATCCATATTCTAAATTTAAAATTTTTTATAAGTCAGTAGTACGCAAAAGAAGCAAAAACAAACAAATATAGAAAACAGTGCGATCTGGTGGATTTTTCTGAAACCAGCTTACGACATTTTATCGTTTGATGAAGCTATTCGTCATTTGAAAATTTTATTCTGTATGAAGATATTTATTTTCTTTATAATTTCTTTTCCGTGATATTTTTCCGATGTTTTAATGCTTATTCTGCTATTCTAGGTAAATAAGAATTTTATAAATCAAATATCATTGAAATCCTTGCAGTAATTCTCGAGATATACGTGGTGTAAATAACCCCACTTTGTTTTATATATATAGATATATTAAACATTCGAAAAAAACTATATTCGCGATTCACAGTGACTGATTGTTTGTATTAAAAATTCAAAAATGGAATATGTTCAATCTGTCAAATCATTTGTTCTACATTTTGGCATTCTGTTCAAATACACTTGCAGTATGTGTAATAAATTAAAAATACATACATTTATTCATTTAGTTCTTTATGATACATCATTGTATCTCATTTAAATCTTCAGAATATATTTTTACATATAAACTCGACTAGGGATTCTGTGTTGAGACGTAATGATAGAGTTTTCTCGACAGCAACAACGTTTATTACAAAAATAAGAAATCGGCTGTCTGATTCGTCATTAAATTCATTATTATTTTTGTAAGCATATTTTGATTAGCAAAGATAAAATATTAACTTTTGTGTAAATAATACATTCTTTGTATGATTTTATTATTGAATTAATTTTGTATTTTCATTATTAATAAATAAATGTGTTCAAAAGATGTATATTTTTAATTAACGCATACTTTCGGCGCCCTTTTAAAGTACGCATGAAAAAAAATATACGTTTAACTGCGTAAAAAACGCTCAAAAAAATTAGTTTAATTGAAACAAAATATAATATTAAAAAACGTTTGGGAGAAAGATATCTCTATTTATGTTGTTGGAAATTTGTTTAAATCAATTCTTAATCGTATAAAAAATATAACTGTATCGAAAACAAATTAAAAAATATTATAAATAATTGTTCATACCTGATGTTGTGTTATTTATAAATGTTTTTCTCTATTGTACAAAGTTACCAATGTCTCGATAGGATAAAAAAAGGTATAAAAGCTGTATTGTGATTTGTGAAGTAACGGTCATAATTTTACCCAATTAATTGTTATTTTTTTAATACATGAACCGTTATCATGCCTTTTTAGTATATACATACAAATATTTAATTTAAATAAATTTATAATTTTATTGAAGGGGAAATAAAAGTCCCAAGTCCCGGGAAGACCCGGGACTTTGACTTTATCACGTCTCGAGTCCCGGGACTTTGAAAAACCCGAGACTTCAGAATCCCTAATCTCGACAGTTAAATGTAAATATTCCATTTATGTTATAAATGTATATATGCTATCAGCTTAAACAAACATTTATGAATTGATAAGGTAAATCAGTGATGCACAAACCGCGGCCCGCGGGCTGCATGCGGCCCATTTTGAATTTTGTGGCGGCCCTTTAATATTTTTCTCAAACATATTTTTTTCACGTAAAACATTTATTTAATAAATGTAAGCAAGCTTTTTCTTTAATGAAGGAGAATAAATCGGTTCATAAAAACAGGCTTACAAATATTATGTCAAAATAACAAAAAAAATAGTTACAAATTAACAAAGACCAAGAATGTATTTACTTATGAATTGCATATAAATGAAACATAAATATTTCACATTGAAACGATTTTTAATAAGCAAGTACTAATAATCCTTTTTTGCATGGCTTATTTATGTTCACGTTTTCGAAATAACACGGTCAAAATAATATAATGGAACCTATTACTCATTTATCTAAATTCACAATCTTTTGTACGCGGTTTTAAGACTGTTTTACATGGAACGTACATATGTTCTGTATAAAAATGGATTTAGCGGATTTTTTTTTTCTTTGCGGCCCGAATCCACGATAATTTGGTGTATGCGGCCCGCTAGAAGGTAAAGGTTGTGCATCACTGAGGTTAATGAAATATTTTAAGTATTAACAGAGGAAAGTATTTACAATTTATGTCGATACTTTAAAATTTTTGTATTTTTTATTTTAAATAACGAGGAAACGAGACTAAATTGGACAAGGTAAATTTATGCTCAAATTCTTGAGAACGTTGTACTTTTCCATGGTCCAAATCTTTCTAGCTATCCGGGTTTCTCCTTTCGGCATCTTCAGATTCAATATAAATCTTTCGATGGCGTAAACACGAGTCTCAATTGTCTTTCCCATTAATTCACAAATGATTGTTGTTATATTAACATAATATGTACTTTTTTTACGATTTTATATCTTTACGATTTTATGGTTCCTTTTATTTAAAGAGTTTATCCAATTAAATTATAATATATATCAACATAAATCAAAGAAAACGATATGAAAAAGTAGGTTTTACATATTTTAAAAGAAGACCTTTTAGTAGATTTAGGCTTTTTTCACTACACCACATAAGTATGCAATCTACAGATATAGTATAATCACTGCTTAAATGACATCGATTTATGCGGCAAAGTATCTGGAAGCTAGAAAATTATATTTAGTTAAGATATCTCAATTGGCTTACAAATTATAGTGAATTAAGTAAAATTAATAGCGCCAGGTGAAATTCTATAAAAAACGTGCGGTCGATAAGCTGTTAAGATGCCATATGTTCCACATTGGGAGCAGACATGGATTTAAAAAAAATATAAATACATATATTTGTCTTAAAAGAATCAAAGTTGTTTTTTTCCGATATTCAATCAAACTATTTTAATTTATTGTTATATTTTGACTTACGATATGAATAGTGGATTTGTTGGTGCTGTGGTATTTTTATGTTTATTAAGAATGTACAAATAATATTATTACAAGGTTAAGGCTAATTAATAGCGAAGACTGTAGATCTGTTTCAAGGGTAAATAATTATTCCTAGGTGTATTTGAAAATAAGTTTGTAATGCATATTTATGGCAGATCACGTGACCTCACTGATAAGATTGCCGTTGTTGATTTGATTTTATTGATTGCCGTTCTGCTTCCATCATTCGTATTTGATTTGTTTGATTGTAAAAAAAAAGTAGTATTATTGTGATCCCTTTCAAATATAAACACATACTTTGAAATAATACATATAGTGAATAAACAGGTGTTCAGTAATGCCATATTTCTTTCTATCTATTTTAAGGGTAGAAGCGGTTGCCTTATTAACCTTATTACTGACATACAATACAATATTCGTTATTAATCAGCCAGAGAGCCTCAACAGGTCTAACAAAATGATCGCCAACATTATATTATTATTATATTTAATTTGGTACGAGAAAGATGACAAAATACCTCAATCAATATAAGTGTCAGCACTGGTATAGCTACGTCTGTAGACCTGACGTAAATCACACTCAAGAATTCGAAAACCAATAATTCATTTAAATAATTTTAGATTTCAATAATCCAAGTGATTTTGAACACAGATCTATACCAATTCTGAGTCTTCACTTTAAGTATTTATTATTTTATTCAGTGTGTCTTACAAGATATTATCAATATTATGAAATTGACTCCCAATAGTGCTCTCGTGTAGTACAGCTAAGCTACGCTTCGGAAATGGGCGGTGAATGACATTGTTGGTTTTGTATTTATTTTACACGATATTATTATTATAGTCAAACTGTAGTTGTCATAACGCAATCTCTTTGACTAGGCAACAGAAAGGGACAACTGTCGGCTGCCATAGCGTCCAGATTTGAGATGATCGAGTCAGAGAGTACAATTTAGGAAAATTATTGGGAACAATTCGAAACAAATTAAGCACGTCGGTCACAGTCAAAAAGAGTGGGAATCCACCAAGTTTATTAAGAAAAACACAGGTTTATGAAATTTTGAAAATAGTGCACAGGGCCAGCTCACGGGAGTGAGCAAACAAAAGACAAACAATAAAACTATATATTCACAATAATGGTGCCTACATCTGTAGGAATTCAAATGTATAATACCATTCTGGTTTGCGACCTGAGGTTTCAGATACCGGGCGAGTTAAGTGGCTTAAGGCCGGATGATTTACTGTTATAATTAATATTCTTTTAATAAATCGAGAGTAAAAAAAAAACATACAAATCTCTTTCTCCTTTCTTCCATCGATAATAACAAGCTTATAATAATTATAGATTTGACAGTGTGCTATCCAGTCTCGTTATTTCGCCTTTGCGAGAGAACAAAAAATAATTTAAAACTGGGGTTTCAAAACTCGCGCGCTTAAAATAGCATATGGTGCAATTTTTATGGGAATAGCAGGATACGCAACTAGCCTATGGCATTCTAGAGCAAAAATTGGATTTGTTAAGAGGTCCTTACTGAGCGGGCAACGCAGCGGTGGGCTGCCAATATTTTAACAAGGGGCTCGCTCAATTTCAGAGCTATTCGCGGTTTCCGTTCCTTATTTTGACCCCCCCCCCCCTTCTGATCATCCATTTTTCCGAAACAATGAAAATTTAAAGTGTTACAATATTTTGCAGATTCAATTTTGAGTTATTTAAAATTTCGATTTTTCCTTTTTTTTACTCTGATATTTGTCATTTTTATCCATAAATGTACATGTAATTTTATGTGCTCGATAATTGTGTTTTTGTATGGATTTTACTTGAGCAGTTTTATGGTTCCTTTTCAAAAAATGGGTAGACGGGACTATAATTCTGCACAGTAAATGTATCCAATAATTTCGGGGGAAAATCGACTACATGCGATAAAATACACACTTATGCATAATGAAAACGTCAGATGTCAGACGAAAGATTAATTTGAAATTAAAAAACAATACATATTGCTTTATGAAAACAAGCGGATAACTTTTGGAAGAAAAAGTGTATTGGGCCACGCTCCAGCTTGAAAAAAAGTTACACCCCGACCCACTACAACAGTGGTTCTTAACCGATCACGGTGCATCGGTAGCTTGTTGCAAGTGCACCGCGGAAAAAATGGTAAAAACTAAAAACTTTCTTCACTTAACGAAAACACCGCAATTTATTGCCGATATAACAGAACATTGAACTTTATTGAAAAAAAGATTGCATATTACCTTCCTTCCTTAAATATAGTAAATTATGACTGGATACGAAATCCTTTTGCCACGATTAATACACCAAGTTTATACCAAGAATTTATTCCAAGGGATCATAATCTAAAAATAATATTTTCCGCAGTAACTACGGAGGAATTTTTGATTTTTGTCCAAGACGAAGACTCAGCTCTCTGCATGAGGGCACTGAGAGTCTTGTTACAGTTTTTAACATAATATTTGTGTGAACTCGGTTTATCAGGGTTTATTAAGAAATATTAAAAAACGAGAAACTCTTACTAATTTAGACTAGACTAAGAATTGAGGGTAGCCATAGCAAATATTCGATCTAATATTTCTGAAATCTACTAAAGCCGACAAGCTCAGGTTTCATATTAATTGATTTGAACATCAAATAATTACCAATTAAAAAAAATTACCCTTAATATTAAGGGTAATTTCTGTACTATACATATGTATATCGTTTATTTTATTATGTTTTGCTGTATAACTGTTACATAATCTGTTAAGCTTGTAATAAAGTTTATGTCTGCATATTTTTCTTCGTTTTCTACTAGTTTGATTTTTGTGCCCCGCGATTTTTTCTTTTGAAAAAAAGTGCACCGTGACTTCGAAAAGGTTAAGAACCACTGCATTAGAGTAACAATGCGTGCATTATGAAATCTGAGTTTTAATGTTTATGATATGAGTTTAATATAATCCAATGCTGAATTTTGAATTACTCTGAATGTAAGTTTGCATGAAAGTACTTTAACTTGTTAATGAATTGTTAATATTTCATTGTAAATATTAATATTAATAATGCTTAAAACAATAAACCATTTTTTAAAAAAAGTTATGAAACTAAATAATAGTTTATGGCAATAGCGCACAGTACATATTTACATATATTTTTCTAGACATAACTTATTTCAGCAACACAATTTTTTTTAGCTGTTATTATTTTGTAATTTTCTTACGAGTATTTAAAAATAATCTTCAAAATAAATTAGGTATATTTTATTCAAAGTGAATGCATATTATCATGTATTTTTTTTATTCTATTAAACTCATAAAACCCCAAAATTAGTTAAGTCGTAATTTTCTACTCTCAGTTGGCTTAAAATGTTTAATTGTTTTTGCTTTTTATCTTCGGTGACAATATATTTTCGTAGCTCTGAGAAGAAAGCTATAATAAATCAAAATAGTAAACATTCGAGTTTGTCCTTCACAAAATTGTGCACTGTAATTACGGAACAGGGAAAAAACATCTGCATGTAAGGAAATATACAAGACGAAGACAAACAAAACAAAACAACATCTGTAAACCATATAATATCAAACATCTTTGCTTGAGCCTTGTGAAACAATACACAAAAAATGGTTAGACCTCTTTTATTATGCAGCCGAAATAAATGCACTTTACTAGGAATTTTAAAAGGCAACCACGTTTTATATTTCAAATTGCAGTGAAACTATCAATGTACATTGCAATCCTGTACTCATTTGATTTGAGAATTTTAACAAGGGGCTCGCCGGACGCAGCCAAATTTAACAAGGGGCTCGCGCGAGCCCCCGCGAGCCCCCTCCAGCCCATCCCTGGGGCAATGTATTTCACTGATCTCACTGACTAAGGCTTACAGGATAACTTCAACGGACGCTCTACCAGTTCTGGCTGGCGTGCTACCGCTGAACTTACACATACAAGTACGCAGTTCTATAACTCTCTTGTTAAATGGCATTCGCACGGATATTGAAGGCGTTCCTCTGACGCCGCTCTTGCCGGAAAATATACAAGAGCCTCATACTTATCGTTCTTTCGTATATGAGTTGACGTACAAAACGGCTTTAGCAGTCGGGCAAACTAGGTGGTCTACCAAATGCCGTCAAACATATCTTTTTTTCCAGACGTGACTTGGAGGCTCAAGGTGAAGTCACTTGCACCTGGACACTGAGTTTGCCAACTTTTAACGGGCTATGGAAAATTCAACGGTAAACTATTTCGTCTGAGCAAGTTGGTTAAACGGCTGGATTACACTTGTGGGCACAACCATCATGATGCCAATCACGCACTGTGTGAATGCCTTGAGAAGCATGCCGAACGAGCAGAGCTGTTTGCTGCGGTGCGACCTTATACGGGCCCAATAGGCCACGCTGACCTGATCTCAACCAAGGGCAATTTTGAGGCATTCGATAAATTTGCAACATTATATGGGAACGGGATATTCTTGATTCCTCCTTAAATTCAACGCGGAGTAGATTAAACTCTTCCGCCACGGCGGATTCTCAGTATACGGATACACAGGATACTTAATATCACTTAAACTAAATGACCGAGCAAGTCACATTCTCTTTTTTCTTTCTATCTTTATCTTTTAAGCATAACAGTGCATGGTTAAAAAATAGATCCCGTGCTGCTCTGTATTGGGCCAATAATATAAGAAATAAATTCATTCTTTTCTCGATCGCGTTGCGTTATGGAAGGCGGCTGTGAAAATGCGGCTGCATACACATAACGGGTGGTGGTGGGATACTCAACAACCAACTTGTAAATTTAAATAAAACAATAATGCCGCCTTCATACGACGAGACTCAAATATAGCTGAAGGTTTTTCTTTCGACTCGAATGTCGCTGCTCCAATTCGCAGTCTTCTTCATGATACTAATTCTAGTAGAAGCTACTTTGTAAATTTAGAGCATGGCCCCCAGGGGGCCACAGCGTGTTCTAAGGGGGCCACAGAGATTTATTTTTGTTTTGGGGAGCCACAACACATTTCAGGGGGGCCACGGGCAAATTGAGGATTTCAAATTCCTCGGTGAGCTAAAAAACAAAGGTAGGGGGCCACAGAAAAATAAAGACACTCAAAAGGAGCCACGCTCCCAAAAAGGTTGAGAAACACTGATTTAGAGGATCCACAGATAATATCCGTTTAATAATTTATCATGAATTTACGTGGGAAGCGTTTACCCGCTACGGTGTAAAACATAGTACGGCTCGTAGCGATGCATCTTTCCAATTTATTTTCACGACGACTCAATGTTTCGAGTCTGTCAGCAATCTCACCAAATTGTTTATAGTAAAGAGAGAGAAAAAAATAATGCGAAGCAAAGTAAGAAAATTTCTGAAGCTCTCGAGCGTGCCGTACGGGTCGCAACAGCGCGGCCCAACTGGCGGGAGTTCGACGTAAGCGACGTGGTTTTGAGCTGAATTCGGGGAACCGCCGCGTTGAGCCGTGCCAGCGACGACGAGCGACGCATGAGCGGACGGTAGCGGTTGCAGAGATTTATTCGTTCGGTGTAGGGATTCTGAAGTCTCGGGTTTTTCAAAGTCCCGGGACATTCCGGGACTCAAGAATTTTATTTACCCTTCAATAAAACTATTTTATTAAAATTAAATATTTGCATGTATTTATGTATAACATACACTTGGCGCCTTTTGAAAGTACACACAAGGAAAAATCGCGTTTTTTTCAATAAAATGTTTAATAATTATTATTTGTTTTATGTCATAGATGTGCGTAATGAAAAAATATCAACGAGGCCGCCGTCGGAAGTAAATTTATGACCGTAACTTCACAATACAGCTTTTAGACCTTTTATGTCCTATTGAGACATTGGTACCTTTGTATAATAGTGGAAAAACATTTGAACATAAAACAACATCAGAAATGAACACTTAATTTTAATATGTTGTAGTTTGCTTTTGCTACAGTTATATTACAATATATTGAGATGCCCTCGTCCTCAGTAATTAGACGAGTGACAGAGTTATCCGTCACTCTCCATAACGCCTGAGTTTGGTATAACTTGGGTCTCTAGGTTTACAAAAAAAAATTATGTGGGTCAAGTAGGCAAAGCAATTCAAAACACTCGGTACAATCATTTACAGGTGGAAACCACCAATTTATTTAAGAAACACAGGTTATGAAATTTGGAAAAATACACACGGCTAGCGCACTGGAGTCACCGACAAAACATTTATATACAAAGATAGCGGTTACATAATTCACCGGGAGGCCTACGGCGTAAGCTCGCGCGGTACAAAAAAAAAGAATTCGTACATGACCCGGGGTTCAGTAGGTCCTCTGAGAGAGGGAGGGTAGCTTCCCTCTTTAATTATCTCATTCGACAATTTATATTTTTAAATAAACGAAAAAAAAATAAACAATGGTAAAATTATTCTATGGAAAAATTATTCCAATTGGATTTCAGGAAGTTAAGTTCAATTTCTTAGGAGTTTATGTAGCTCGTGAAGCGAGGAGAAGTTAATTTACGATAGTACTTATGATTAGTTAAAACTATTCTATATCAAATATATCTCTTTTTACTCTTTGGCAGATATTCTTCTACTTTTTCTCTTGATAACATGACAATATAATTTAGTAGCTGCATTTATGCAGAATTTATACTGCTTAAATTTATTTAAGCAGTATAAATTTGGTGAGTAGAAGACTTGTACGCTGCTACAAGCGTACAAGCCGTATAATGTTGACACGGTACTGAGCCGTTAATTATAAAACACAAAAAAAACAATCAATTACTTACACAGGTTTATATCTTATTATAGGGAAACAGCAATGACAAATAATACTTATGGTTGGAGACGTTCACAGCTAGCCCTATTCCAGCATACATTTTTCCGTCTTATACGGTGATAACAGGTTATACATTAGATATAAGCGACACGCGGACTAATCTTTATTTCTTTACAATTTGATTTTGTACAATGACAAACATTCTTATTTTCTAATTGGGATTTTTCTTTACGCGGCACTCAGATATCGGTTATTCAGTTTTCGTAGAAACCAAACACATACTGTGTTTTAATTTTTAATGCTGATGGCATACAATTTATTACACTCTCTCGGTCTTGAATCCAAGTCTGGATATCATCCTGCCTATGGACGAATATCACTTAATTATTCCTCTTGACCGATACCTAAGTGCGCGTTCTATACTATGAATCTAATACACGCCTACAGATCGCAACAGTCGTCTAGTGGGACCCTCACAACGGACGTTACGGGCCTAGCTGTGGTGAAGGACTTGAACCTTCCACCATCCGCTGTGCAGATCAGCATCCAGCTGATCACAGCCGACTGACTGGGCACACAATACTCGTTAGAGCTCAGATCGCTCTTGAACACTTCCCTCACGAAGCGCCGCGTCTGCAGGTCGCGCAATCAAACCTAATTCTACGTGTTCAATTTGCACAGGAGTAAGGAAGGCCGGGAGTGATTTTCGCTCTCTGCCGGAGAGCGAATTCGATACGGCGGCCTACCGATTGAAGACGACACCAGCAGGTGTCGTAACCCATCTGGCATGATGGATCTTGGTTTTATTCTATTGTTGCTGATTGCCTCGGCAATCAGCGGGGGATGGCCGTTCGCAAGTTGCGCCTCTACGAACGACGACGTCACACGTCGCAGGCTTTACGCGTCCGACGCATCTTAGCATCCAGGTCTCAAAATATACCTGCGATACATTGTGCCCACCTTCCACCTAGTGCAATGAACAGCCTGGCTATCTCTGAAATGACTACTCTAGGATGAGAAGTGCAAAACATCGGGCCATCGCGCAAGATGCCCGTCCACTGTCCAAAGGATTTATTTCTAATTAAGCATTTCTCACCTCGTAGTCCTGCATACGGAAGACGACAGATTCACATACGCCGCGGGGTACAGCCTCCCACGAGCGTCGGCACAGTGCCTAAAATAACAAATTGCCCCCTAGGCGGGGTCTCGGCTTCAGCCCGTCCGATTAAGGACCATCGCTTCTTACATGGATTTGCAGTTACGCAAATATTATTATGCTGCTGTCTTCCGTACACAGGCTGACGCTTAAATCTAACAATTTCCACGCCTTCCACTACTCCGTATAACGGCAGCTCAAATTGAAGAGAAACAACAAAACAACAAAATAATGGCTAGCTAATTCAATCGTGTCTGGTTAATCAGTGTTACCTAATAACTGAGTTGATTTTACTCTGAAAACAAAAGAAATAAAATTGGGGCGTGTTTACGAAACGACGCGCTTCCGGCCAAGTACATCGGCGTCGGAGGCGTCCTGCCAACAGGAATCTTTAGAGGGCTCGCAATCGAGACTCCGTCAAGTTATGATGCTAAAAATTTTGCTATGTCTGCATTTCTACTCGATTATACCCGTCAATCTTTAAAAAATTACGAGAGGATCCATCTCCTCTCCCTAAAGATATTTTAATCAATTTCGATTTAACCGGCTTAACGCATGGTATGTTTCTCTAGTAACGCCGTTGACCTGTCTACTCGGTCAGGGTGGCGTGGTTACATGTGCTTGCAAAGTTGTAATCATATCGGGCTTCCAGGATCCCCGTAATAAAAAAAAGAAATATTCTGTAATTTCTGGCGCTGTCCGGCGTGACCCGTACAGCGCCGATGCGACGTTGATACTGGCGAGAATTACTTGACTTGTGGATTTGTTCTTTACGGGCTTTTGGCCCCTGTACCCATTCATCTAAAGTTGTGAACTGTTGTGTGATTAGCGTGTTGGGTGTGAACCCGTAATTGTTAGTGTATGAATTTATGTGTGATAATGCATATCTTTGTTCGCGGCGGTACGGCGTGAATTGAATGAAAGTTGCTGAAGGCAGTATCCAGGGCGACGGCGCGCGGTACGGTTAAAAACACAACGCAGTATGATATTATTAACGAACAAAAAAAAACAGGAGAAAAACGCTCCCCTAGTTGTTAGGCTGGGGAAACGCGTAGAAAAACTCCTTTTACATGCAATTATGATAAACATACAATTACAGTGGACATACAAGTATATTGTGAATCTGACAGTTAATAAGCATTGGGAATATTACAATACCGGAATAACAATGGCATTGGATATATACTTTAGTTGCGGGAAATTATACAGTATTAACGGGAATTTGTGAAAGGGCGTTATACAATTTTTCAGTTTCCATTGAGTTTACTGATTTTATTGTTAGAATTTTGGCGTTGAAATTGAATTTATATAATGCAATGATTAGAGACTAAATTGAAACATATCAGGGGAGTAGGATTTGAGTTGATGTTAGGCCAGGACATCCTTCCTTCGAGATCCGGGCTTGCATCCATCTTTTTCTGTATGTTTGTTACAACTTCGCCGCAGTCTTTGGTTCTGGGCGATACGGAGATCGGGGTGGTAGGGGGGTGTGGGGTGATTGGGGAGTTGGTGGTGGTTCGAGTGATGTGAGTATGTTTCGTGGTCTTTGGTGGTTGGTGTGAGGATACGTTATATAGTCCTTTATAGTGCCTTTATGTTTTTGTGTATCGTTTGGTTGGCATTCCAGAACGAGATGTTTAATGAACTTGGTTTTATTTTGGTGGTGTGGGCCATAATAAAATATTAGTGTGTAGAATCGTGCGACAAAGCTGACGAGACTTTGTCTAGGATGTTTTGTCCGTTGAGCAGCATGGCTCTCAGAGAACGTGTGAGTTCCAGGAGATCATGGCGCCCGTTTGACGTTGTATTATCGGGACGCGTGTTGAGTGGGGGGAGACTCACCGATCTGCCGCCATTCCTGGTGTGTCTGGGGTTTGTCGAGTGCTGCAGGGGGGGCAGCTTGGGGGTGGTCCTGCTCCAATTGATGTCGTATTCAAGCGGGTGGTGCTGTTGATTATGCTGATTTGTGATTGGTGTTGATTTTGTCCTGTTGGCATATCGGTTGGGCTGTTGGGGGTTTGGTGAGGGGTTGTCGTGGTTGATCTGATAGGGGTTTGGAGCCAGGACCTGGCAACGTATTTGGACTTGCCAAATTCAGGGTGCTCGGGACAGCCGTCGTCATTAATTCATTTCTTCATTTTTCTCTGACGTCATGAGTGAATTTTTGAAATCATGACATTTTTATTTTATTATGTGTAAAAGCAATTAATTTTCAAAAAATATTCTCTCAAGCTGTGGGATTCGATACCATGCCCCAATTTTCATGCGCGACGTTCGGAACCTAAAGCACTGCTCCACAAGTCCAATTGATGGTTACGAAAAAAAAACTCTATTTAAAGTTTTAGTTAACTAATAATGACATCTGTGGGTGAAATCTTGCACTAAACGAATTTGAACCGTTCTGCAGCGTTGTGAGAGGCTATATAAGGCTGCTCAATTATATATAATAATTTAATATATAATAATTTAATTAACTATTTATTTATATATATACGAAAAATGGTTGTTAGCAAGCTTAAACATTATTCCAAATATTAAATAATTTACGAGGTCTATTTCTGCTAATACGAAAAATAGTTGTTAGCAAACTTAAACATTATTCCAAAAATTAAGTAATTAACAAGGACTATTTTTGCTACTATGAAAAATGGTTGTTAGCAAACTTAAACATTATTCCAAAAATTAAATAATTTACGAGGTCTATTTCTGCTAATAGGAAAAATAATTGTTAGCAAACTTAAACATTATTCCAAAAATTAAGTAATTTACAAGGACTATTTTTGCTACTATGAAAAATGGTTGTTAGCAAACTTAAACATTATTCCAAAAATTAAATAATTTACGAGGTCTATTTCTGCTAATAGGAAAAATAATTGTTAGCAAACTTAAACATTATTCCAAAAATTAAGTAATTTACAAGGACTATTTTTGCTACTATGAAAAATGGTTGTTAGCAAACTTAAACATTATTCCAAAAATTAAATAATTTACGAGGTCTATTTCTGCTAATAGGAAAAATAATTGTTAGCAAACTTAAACATTATTCCAAAAATTGAGTAATTTACAAGGACTATTTTTGCTACTATGAAAAATGGTTGTTAGCAAACTTAAACATTATTCCAAAAATTAAATAATTTACGAGGTCTATTTCTGCTAATAGGAAAAATAATTGTTAGCAAACTTAAACATTATTCCAAAAATTAAGTAATTTACAAGGACTATTTTTGCTACTATGAAAAATGGTTGTTAGCAAACTTAAACATTATTACAAAAATTAAATAATTTACGAGGTCTATTTCTGCTAATAGGAAAAATAATTGTTAGCAAACTTAAACATTATTCCAAAAATTAAGTAATTTACAAGGACTATTTTTGCTACTATGAAAAATGGTTGTTAGCAAACTTAAACATTATTTCAAAAATTCAATAATTTACGAGGTCTATTTCTGCTAATAGGAAAAATAATTGTTAGCAAACTTAAACATTATTCCAAAAATTAAGTAATTTACAAGGACTATTTTTGCTACTATGAAAAATGGTTGTTAGCAAACTTAAACATTATTCCAAAAATTAAATAATTTACGAGGTCTATTTCTGCTAATAGGAAAAATAATTGTTAGCAAACTTAAACATTATTCCAAAAATTGAGTAATTTACAAGGACTATTTTTGCTACTATGAAAAATGGTTGTTAGCAAACTTAAACATTATTCCAAAAATTCAATAATTTACGAGGTCTATTTCTGCTAATACGAAAAATAATTGTTAGCAAACTTAAACATTATTCCAAAAATTAAGTAATTTACAAGGACTATTTTTGCTACTATGAAAAATGGTTGTTAGCAAACTTAAACATTATTCCAAAAATTCAATAATTTACGAGGTCTATTTCTGCTAATAGGAAAAATAATTGTTAGCAAACTTAAACATTATTCCAAAAATTAAGTAATTTACAAGGACTATTTTTGCTACTATGAAAAATGGTTGTTAGCAAACTTAAACATTATTCCAAAAATTAAATAATTTACGAGGTCTATTTCTGCTAATAGGAAATTAATTGTTAGCAAACTTAAACATTATTCCAAAAATTAAGTAATTTACAAGGACTATTTTTGCTACTATGAAAAATAATTGTTAGCAAACTTAAAAATTATACCAAAAATAAAATAATTTACGAAATTTCTGCTTCTAAGAAAAATGGTTGTTAGCAAACTTAAACATTGTTCCAAAAATTAAGTAATTTACAAGGACTATTTTTGCTACTATGAAAAATGGTTGTTAGCAAACTTAAACATTATTCCAAAAATTCAATAATTTACGAGGTCTATTTCTGCTAATAGGAAAAATAATTGTTAGCAAACTTAAACATTATACCAAAAATAAAATAATTTACGAAATTTCTGCTTCTAAGAAAAATGGTTGTTAGCAAACTTAAACATTGTTCCAAAAATTAAGTAATTTACAAGGACTATTTTTGCTACTATGAAAAATGGTTGTTAGCAAACTTAAACATTATTACAAAAATTAAATAATTTACGAGGTCTATTTCTGCTAATAGGAAAAATAATTGTTAGCAAACTTAAACATTATTCCAAAAATTAAGTAATTTACAAGGACTATTTTTGCTACTATGAAAAATAATTGTTAGCAAACTTAAAAATTATACCAAAAATAAAATAATTTACGAAATTTCTACTTCTAAGAAAAATGGTTGTTAGCAAACTTAAACATTGTTCCAAAAATTAAGTAATTTACAAGGACTATTTTTGCTACTATGAAAAATGGTTGTTAGCAAACTTAAACATTATTCCAAAAATTCAATAATTTACGAGGTCTATTTCTGCTAATAGGAAAAATAATTGTTAGCAAACTTAAACATTATTCCAAAAATTAAGTAATTTACAAGGACTATTTTTGCTACTATGAAAAATGGTTGTTAGCAAACTTAAACATTATTTCAAAAATTCAATAATTTACGAGGTCTATTTCTGCTAATAGGAAAAATAATTGTTAGCAAACTTAAACATTATTCCAAAAATTGAGTAATTTACAAGGACTATTTTTGCTACTATGAAAAATGGTTGTTAGCAAACTTAAACATTATTCCAAAAATTAAATAATTTACGAGGTCTATTTCTGCTAATAGGAAAAATAATTGTTAGCAAACTTAAACATTATTCCAAAAATTGAGTAATTTACAAGGACTATTTTTGCTACTATGAAAAATGGTTGTTAGCAAACTTAAACATTATTCCAAAAATTAAATAATTTACGAGGTCTATTTCTGCTAATAGGAAAAATAATTGTTAGCAAACTTAAACATTATTCCAAAAATTAAGTAATTTACAAGGACTATTTTTGCTACTATGAAAAATGGTTGTTAGCAAACTTAAACATTATTCCAAAAATTAAATAATTTACGAGGTCTATTTCTGCTAATAGGAAATTAATTGTTAGCAAACTTAAACATTATTCCAAAAATTAAGTAATTTACAAGGACTATTTTTGCTTCTATGAAAAATGGTTGTTAGCAAACTTAAACATTATTCCAAAAATTAAATAATTTACGAGGTCTATTTCTGCTAATAGGAAAAATAATTGTTAGCAAACTTAAACATTATTCCAAATATTAAATAATTTACGAAATTTCCGCTAATACGAAAAATAGTTGTTAGCAAACTTAAACATTATTCCAAAAATTAAGTAATTTACAAGGACTATTTTTGCTACTATGAAAAATGGTTGTTAGCAAACTTAAACATTATTCCAAAAATTAAATAATTTACGAGGTCTATTTCTGCTTCTACGAAAAATGGTTGTTAGCAAACTTAAATATTATTTCAAAAATTAAGTAATTTACAAGGACTTTTTTTGTTACTACGAAAAATAGTTAACAAACTTAAACATTATTCCAAAAATTCAATAACTTACGAAATTTCTGCTATTACGAAAAATAGTTGTTAGTGACAAAATATAATAAAATAGTTGTTAGTGACGAAACCCGGGTCGTTAGTGACAAAATATGTGTGAATGTACATAATCTGAACGATTCAAATTTAATAACATGAATTGTTTAAAAATACTTGCGAATTAAACATGGAGTGAGGAGGGGTAAGAGGGTATCCTGTTACTTTATTTTTAATTAGTGTAAGTATATTATACCAACTCTTTATAGCCATTTATTACTAAATAACCAAAATTTACAGCTGTCAAACCTCTTTATATGCAACCCTTGGCTGAGAAACACTGATTTAATCATATTTTCACACGTAAAACCATATCGAAAGTATTATATACATCAATCGAGTCAGTAGTTATCGCAATTTAAACGTGGGTGCAAAACATGTGCCATTTGAGTGAAAATTGTCCGGTTCCGCACATTGCTTAGTAGGTAAATCCGCGGACCTCTATGTTTTAATAACTAAATTTATATTTTATAGCAATTGAATTATCATATGAAAATGGATAAACACTCAAATACCAGTGGCGGTTATACGTACTGGGCTAGGTAGGCTTAGCCCGACCTGCATTTCCACCCAAAATGTGTACTTAAAAAACTTTAGATGACTGAATAAAAATGAACAGCAATTCGGCCACTGAACAAAATAAATACATTTCTTAACATAACTTACCTTTCCCAAATTTATACAATATATTTTACTCTGGCAATATAAAACAATGCTATGTGTGTCTACCTACAATAATACTCTCGATTGTGTTTTCTATTACGATTTTAAGCCGAGCCGGCATAAAAAAAAGCAATGGCATAGATAATATACTAGAAGCCATGGCATACAGCGATTTCCAACCTGGGAGGCGTGGACTATTGCAAAGGGAGGCGCGAACCGTCTAAAATATGTATTTAATCTTTAAAGTGTGTCTTTATTACTATATAAAATAACGTATGGGGAGGCACGAAGATTTTTTTTTTGAAAAGGAGGCGCAGTAACATAAAGGTTGGAAACCACTGGCTCTATACATACTTCATACAGACGAGGCAACGTGACGTCAGTCTGGCAACACCTGGCTCGGACTATTTTCAAATTAGTCCGAGCTAAAACGAATGCTTTTTTGCAAAACTCAGTTTACACTGGGGCGCAATCAAGCACGATTAGAAAACGTATTTATTTTATAACCATTGCAGAGATGGGCTGGAGGGGCCTTGGAGGGGCTCGCACGAGCCCCTTGTTAGATTTTACCACGGCCGGTGACCTCCTTGTTAATTTAAGAGAACAATATTCTCAGATCAAATTAGTACATAACTGGGATGTCTGACTTATATATACTATCTACGACAGATTCCAGTAAACACAGTAGTACATGTTAAGCCATTTTCATTGATGATAAACATATACATGAAGTTTATGATACACTGCATACTATTGCATATTATCATTGTATTAAGTAACAATCGTTTGCTTATTTAAGTATTGCATTTAATTGCTTTGAGATTAAGCGAGCCCCTTGTTAACGTATTGGCAGCCCACCGCTAAACCATTGGCAATAGAAACGTCCTTTAATCTGAAATCTCCACATTTGTAATTTATTTTTACTTGATTATTTATTCACAGTCTTCTGCATCGTGTAAATCTTTTGATTTTTTCGAACAATATTTTATTTTCTTAAAAATACTCATCTTAGACCATAGGTTCTCAACCTTTTCGGGTGGCGACCCTTTTTTTATAAAAGCCATGTGACCCGCGGCTCCAATGCAATTGAAAAGGCATTTTTTTCAATAAAGTAATTTTAGCTGACTGTAGTTTTAGTTTTGCTGTTCAAATCTAAAAACGAAACAAGTTGGCGACCCCCCAAATACCCAAAATCCAGTCATAACCAAAAATAAAATATATAACCAAATTGCAGTCTTTTAGCTATGAATGCGTGTGGCTGTCTCTACTCTGGTGATATAGGTCTGAACACAGCAGCAGATACTATTAATGCAAATGGGTTCAACGATTGCCGGTAAGTTGTTCCGTAAGACATTTATTTATTATATACTACACGTTAGAAGTAATCTTGGATTTAAAAAAAAAATGATTCATGATTAGACTTACTCTTTCGGGAAGGTTTCCAATATATCAAGGTAAATCCTCAAGCATTCTATCGCAGATGTTATAACTTAAACAGCGACGGCTAAAAATTGTGTGAGGTGCCCTAGATCATAGTTTCTCAATGTTTTTAAGCACGTGACCCCCTTTTGAGTTTCACATTTTTCCGTGGCCCCCCTATCCATAGTAATAAAATTCTCGGGGCCCGAGAAAATTAAAAAAAAATAATACTAAAATGAACATTAATTTTTATAAAACACTAGCGAGAACCAGGCATGCGTTGCAATGCCACTCAAATAATGAAAGTGTGTGTTTTAATTCTGTTTATTGTAGTGCTTTTGGATATCTTTTGTTTTTCCGTCTGGTGCGTCTACTAATAGATCTGAAGGTTTTCCAACGGGTGAGCAGGCCACATACAGCTGTCCATGTCAGAAGCACAGATTTTTAAAATTTAATCCGCACACTTGTAGCGATTGTCCCTGTGCTTTGATGATGATCATTGCAAATGCGATTCGCACCGGAAACTGCAAAAATTTAAATTCGAATGGCATACCTGTTGGAATCATTGGGATGCTTGGCAATAGTACATTGTCCAATTTAGATTTTCCATTTAAAATTTTTAGCTTCGATGATATTATTTATTATCTTGTTCACTGAAAGCCTGGTACCGTTGCAAAGTGGTGGATTTATATTTTGGAGAAGAATGATAGGTACGCCAATTTTCAATGTTAGAACGTGCGACGGCATAGCTGGAAAACCAAGTGAATTCAAGAATTCAGTTGGATAATTAATTGACAACTACGTCTTGTATTTCTTCGATTTATTGTAGTATCGATGGAATTATACGCTGTCTGAAGTTGATGGCATTAATATCGTTGTTTTTCACTTTTAGGGTGTTCACTGTCAATACTTGGTGGAAAGGCATTATTATATTAGTAAAAACACAATATTCCTTTGTACTTCATTCCACTTTATTTAATATGTCAGGACCGGTTTCGCTCATAACGAGCATCGTCAACTGATAAGAAATATAATTTAACAATGCTATTTATACAAAAATGAACAGTTATAAACAACAATTGGCATTGAAAAGAAAATACCAATTACATTAAAAGTGATTCTAAAATAGCACAAAACTAAAATGTTTAACACATCTAACATATTAACACATCTTAACAATAACATTTAACACATCTAACATATTAAAATATTAATGGTAACATTCAATTTTTTACATTTTTATATATATGTATTGTACTTTTAATTCCTATTAAAAAATATATCTGGAGAGGAAGATTTAAAAATGGTGCCTTAGGAAAAATTTTGTTTCGGAAATGCACAAAACAACCTGTTTGGTTGAAATTTAAGGAAAATTGAGCGGCTTAAAATATAAATCAATGCAAGGATCACAAATGCATTTACTTGTTCAAAGAGTAAAAGCTTTCATTAAAATACTGAAGTTACGGAAATCAAAATTACAAAAGAATGAATTGGATATGTTTTCAATTTCAAAAGATTTTTGCTTCACATCCAATATTGAAGAGCAAACATATTTTTATTGAACACTTGGATGGTTTATTGATACATTTTTTTAATTGTTTCAAAGAATGTTACTTCTCATAATTTTTGTGGATACAGATTCCATTTATCGACAGTGAAGAAGTAGAATTTGAGCTGACAAATATCGAAAAATAAATATTGATATAATTATCATTGCGATAATCTCACTAAAACAAAAGTTTCAAAATGAAACTATAATTTAATTTTGGATGAATTTTAGTGAAGAGTAAAATTTTGTGTTCTTCTCCCCTTCAAAACGTCTTATTTTTGCGCAGCGTGTTTGTCGGCACTGGTTGCAATGAAAATCAAATAATGACCCGGGTTAATAATCGAAAAAGAATTACGAGTGGCACTCTTCACATTGCCCTCAAGATTTCATGCACTTTGTGCCAATCAACAACAGCAACCCTCGCATTAAATTTTGATGCGTTAAAGTAGTTTAAATGGTAATTTAAAATAAAAATAAATGTACATGTTTGCAGTGCTTTTTTTACCTTGCTACGCGGTGAAGCGGCGTTCTAGCACATTTTTCTGGAAATTTTTAATGTTTTAAATCAAATTTAGTAAAAAAAAGACCTTGGA
The DNA here is from genome assembly GCA_031772345.1 of Himalopsyche anomala. Classification (NCBI taxonomy): domain Eukaryota; kingdom Metazoa; phylum Arthropoda; class Insecta; order Trichoptera; family Rhyacophilidae; genus Himalopsyche; species Himalopsyche anomala. The sequence goes on along the minus strand of JAHZMQ010000025.1, from coordinate 395,721 downwards.
AACCGCTAGCTGTTTTTCCCTTTTGAATGTAACATAATGTACCGGGTATCGCAACACTCAAATGTAAATTGATGTCATAACACAAAAAATTTTCTTCAGTCGATTTATCGATTTTTGTTTAAAGGCATGAGTGTTTGTGATATCTTTTTCTCCTTCTTCTTTGGCCATGTTCGCTCCCTATGTGGAGCATATGGCCGCCACGCGGCACCTCCATATTTCCCTGTCTCCTGCCAATTGCTTTGCTTCCTCCCATGACATGCCAGCATCCCTCAGTTCCGCCGAGTACATCCTATGGATAGTACCCGACGGACGTCCGGGACGCCGGAATCCCACCGGTCGAAAGAAAAGGCAGGCAGGATTGAGGATTTCCGGAGGCATCCGCAGCACGTGACCCAGCCAGTTCCAACGTCTCTCCATAACCACTGACGTGACGGGACGCAGACTTGCACGCTCCCTTATCTCTGAATTCCTCACAAAATCAAACCACCTCACACCCATTATCCGACGCAAGCATCTGTTCTCAAAGCTCAGTATACGGTTTTTCTGAGTCTTCGTCAGGTGTAAAAATAGAGTTTTTTAGGAAAGTAGGGAGAGAAAGATTAGGTTAGGACAGTATAAGAGATAATGTTATTGTCCTCACTGGGATTTCATTTATCTGCGTTGTTTGGGATTTCATAAGTGGAAGGGAATTTTAGACATCATAAACATACATGACTACGAACAGAAATCAATCTGTAGGCATTCTCATGAGTTAATCCATTTTGCCAACAAAATGCCTTAGTTTTAGTGATACATTTATTTACTGAACGTCAGTTCAGGTTCATTCGGTCACTTGAACGCCTTAAGATTCCGAAAGGCAAAACCAGGGTCGTTAGTATCAAACTTCTGTGAATGTACAACATAATTTGAACGTTTAAAATTAAATATTGATATTCAACCAAGCACCCCCAGTCGAAATCTTAAATTATCAAAGTATTCTTTTGCACTCATATGCGGATAATTTTTATCTTTTTTTTTTTTTTGCAGGTTTGCAATTTTGCTATAAAAACGACGAATTTACTTGGTATTGAAAAACACCAACGATTTTTTTTTACAACGTGTTCTGCACACCAAAGGGGCCTCGCCAGTGCTTAATCCGCCACTGAGGATATGGCAAACAATTTAATCTATAATGAAGGTTGCCAATCAACTACAGATATCTGATGAAGTTTTGCGTGGCTCTATTTCATAAAATTTCATTTCAGAAAATAACAACATTATAGTTCAAGTAATTGCACCTCGACCTTAACGTTTGAATAAACGTAAACCTGCAGAATGGAAATGCAATGTACAAAAAAAGAAGGTGAATCAAAGCTTGTCTTATGAAAACAAAAGTGGAGTTGTGAAATCTGCAAAACTACCTAAAATATTTTATTGCTCTATGTATGCTTTTATAGATTTCAAAGATTCTAAGCTGTCGATTTTTACCTTTTAATTATTAACTTGATGGAGTAATTCCACATTATGTATTACAGGAGAACCTCGACTTTCGCACCTAATTGGTTCCTGGGCTTTGTGCGAAAGTCAAAATGTTCGAAAGCCGAGGGAAGTAAAAAAACCACCAAAAATTGTACTTTAATTTTTTTTATTTATTAAAAATTACTAAGTGCATACTAAATAAAAATCATTTAAACGTAGCTATCACCGTTTGGTCCATGGGTTGTATGAGACACGTAGTATTGGGGAGAAGAAACACAACATTGATTTCTGAGTATAAATTTTGTAGAGATTTTGTGTGTCCTGGAGCATTATCTAAGAGTAATAATATTTTAAATGGTAAATTATTAATTTCACAATAATGTTTTACTGCTGGTACGAAATGTGAAGTGAACCAATCTTTAATTAATAAAGCTGTAGTCCAGGCTTTTTTATTGGATTTCCAAATGACTGGAAGCAATTTTTTATCTTTCCCTTTCAATGCTCTAGGATTTTCTGCTTGATAAACTAACATTGGCTTCAATTTTAAATCACCAGCTAAATTTCCACCAAGAAGCAATGTCAATCGGTTTTTAGAAGGTTTATGACCAGGAGCAACTGATTCGTCCTTTGATAAGAATGTACGATTAGGCATCTTCTTCCAAAATAAACCTGTCTCATCTACATTGAATATTTGACCAGAGGTATATTCTCCATCTTCAATAATTTTAGACAATGAGGAAATAAAGTCTTTTGCAGCATCTTTATCCGCATCAGCTGATTCTCCAGTGAATTTAACATTGTGTAAAGAATACCTTGTTTTAAAATTTGAAAACCAGCCGTTACTTGCATGAAACACCGTGTGAGAATCATCTTTTAGTCTAGCCTTCCAATCCTTATGCAAACTAAGAGCTTTAGCTTGAATCATCGAAGTATTCAGAGGTACGTCTTTTTGATTTTTGTCACTAATCCAATACGACAAAGATTTCTCCATTTCATCCAACACTATGCCGTGCCTTTTGGAAAGAACTTTTGATAATACATTTCCACAAGATTTTACATATTCCTTGATTTTATCTTTATTTTTTAATATCGAACATCTCGTAGACCTGTTCATATCATACGAACGACCAATTGAAGCATAAGACTCTCCATTCCAGATCGTTTTATTATAGCCATCTTCGTTTCAATTGTATGAAGTTTATGGGTTCTTAATTTGTTTTTTGCCATATCTACTTCACTGTTTTTTCGTTTCCCATTCATGTTAAAGTGGGTACGAAATATTTGTGACAAATATTTCGTAAAACACCGACAAATGCTCGCGGAAAAATGCACCTGTACGTGCACTGACGCAAGACTAAACCTGTTAAAATTAGGCGGAAGTGTTCGGATGCGTTCGGATGCATTCGGACCCGCTCGCGCTCGCGCTCGTGTGTCAATGCATATGTGCGAACAGTACGTAACACTTTTGATAGTACTAACTTAGCTCATATGCGTTTCGTTGTAAGACAGGGAAATTACTGCACGGAAACAAAACATTTTTGCATTATAAAAAAATTTTTTTTTTTTCAATAATGTGCGAAATAGCGAATTGTGCGAAAGACGAATGTGCGAAAGACGAGGTTCTCCTGTATTTGTATTTATTTCTAGCATAAAAGTGTCTACCTGTCTGCCTAGCATAAGTAACTTTAATAAAAAAATGTGAAATTGGTACAAAAAAATGTTTTATTTTTATTGAAAGACAATTGTTTTTCATAATGAGAATTTTAATTTGAATTTCATCACGTATACTATCAGTCATTAGTAATAATTTATTATTACAATCCTATATAAGTACGCAAATTCAATTAAGTATATTATTAAGATAAAAGTTAAGTCTCTTATATTCAAAATAACTTGAGAATTTAGTTGAGTCGTATGAAAGTGAGGTTGTAGAATTGAGAATGTAAAATTGTATGTTTTTATTAATCAAAAATCGTAAAATTCGAATTGTATTATGAGTTTATCACACATATATATGCTATTTATATTTAAATTTCTTATTTATATAACATTAATTCATTTATATGACTTATTATTACTCTGTCTTAACTTCTTAAATTTGACATTTCACTTTTTGGTCACTGTAAAAACACGAAAAGTGGATAGGTAAAAAACTTTAAGTTTTCTTTTTGTTGAAAAACTTAATTTTATAACTATGAAATAAAATTTATTATCATCAAATCGGATTCTCAAATTATTGAATGTAATGTCATAAAATTGTCATTTCAACAATTAAAGGTTCAGGTGTAGAAATAGAGAGGTTTCAATTTCATGAAAATCTTAAAAGTAGAATATCTCGAAACAAGGTTTTATGACTTAAAGCTTTTTGGCTGAACACCGACGATATGTCTACTTACAATAATACTTTTGATTGTGTTTTGTATTACAATTTTAAGCCGAGCCGGCACACTGTATACTACAATCGAGATCTATCTTTCTATATTTGCTGTTTCAGAAAAAAGAGTTTGAGCTACTGAGTAGTAGCCAACAAAAATCGCAATTCCGAAATTAAAACATATTCAACGCTCGTTGGACTACTTACTATCAATCAGATTAAAAAAGTAGATGGGCAACAATTTAAAAAATAACATAGATGAGATTTATTGAATTACTCATCGGATTAATTACCTTTTTACCCTACCGGTCTCCAAACTTTGTGTTACTGCGGCTCCTTTTAATTATGGGTTATATCAGTGATGCACAAGCTTTTTTAAAGGCCACAGAGGGTAAAAATGTTAAATAATATATTTTATAAAAGACGAGATATACATTGTATGTATTATTTTTTAATTTGAATAGTTACATAATTTTATCAGATTTTTTTTTTAATTTGATAAACTTGTTTTTCCTTTCTGCATCATACCGAAGATGATATCTCCTCAATGATACAGTTAATATACAATTTGATAGGCAACAATAAATAATAATTAAAAATATCTAGATATTTTTAACATCTAGATGTTAATAAAGTTTAATTAAATACATATAATTGGTATAACTACAAGAAGAAAAAAAAAGCAATAGTGATAGTTAATGGCACTAATAAAACAACTTTTAATTTTGAAACAGATGTGATTAAGGATTGAATGGTGAATTTTATTAGCTACTCCAATTACTCCCTACTGCGCATTACGTTCAATTTTTCACTATTGAACTTAGTAGTGAGATTTCTGAAACTGCATACTGGCAGCAAGCATTTTGATGTCGGGTTCAATGTTTGTGGTTGCTATCCTCTCCACAGCACTGAAGTTATCATTGTTTAAGCCAGCCATACTCAACCTGTAAGGCCAGTAAACCCCAATGTGCGGCCCAGTGAGCTCTTACCAAATCGTGGATTTAAAATTCCTCGGTGAGCTAAAAAAAAGGAGTACATATACCATAAATATGTTGCGGCCCACGTAGAGAAGCGAATATCGGAATGCGGGAAAAAAGGTTGAGTATGGCTGGTTTAAGCGGTTTCTGTGTTGAGTCTTAGTTACGTTTTAATAAAGAAAACGCTTGCTCGCAAATATAGGTGCTTCCGAAAAGACTTGCACAAAGCGCAACCTTCTTCCGTAGGGTGGGAAACTGCTCTTCAGGAAGAATTCTGCAGATCGCCTTCTTGATATTTCGATCTCAATTGATCGTTGCTCTGCAAATCGATCAATTCTAGTTGCAATGATGAATCGGCTTCGTTCATGGATGCTGAGAAGGGGTTGGTAAATGTCTTAAACAAGTATCGGTCACGATTAAAATCACAAAATCTCCTTTCAAAAGATTCTTGAATTCGCATAATGTGGCTAGCATACTTCTGACTGGAACCAATGCCATGTGAGGGAAACATTTCTTTGCAATGCGGAAAGTGGCACAATTTATTTTCTTTCAGCTGTAAATGAAACAATTAAAGCTTTTTCTGGAGGGCTGATACATTGTTTGCTAAGACTGAGATATAATGATTTTTCCCTTGCAATCGAATATTCAAATCATTAAGATGTGTTGTAATATCTGTCAGAAATGCTAAGTCACACAGCCGTTGACGATCTTCCAAGATATTGATCGACTTTCCTTTGCTGACAAGGAACATTTTGATTTCTTTTAAAAGTAACATAAATCTAGTCAAAACCTTGCCTCTGCTTAGCCAACGAATTTCGCAGTAGTACAACAAGTCATTATATTCAGCATCGATTTCATCAAGAAAAGTTGAACTGTCGGTGACTAAGCCCTTTAGATTTAATAAAGTTTACTGTGTGCACTACAGTGGCCATAAAATTTTCAAACCCCAAATCTTTCGTGGTTTCGTGGCCAATATCACGCGGATGTTTTGCAAGAAGAGACACCATCCCATTATTTGCCCAATCATTGTCTGTGCTCCATCTGTCGTTATGCCGGAATGTTTGGATAAAACTTAATTCATTTTTGTCGTGCTTTGAAGGATGCCTTGCACCAGATCAGAACCTTTGGTTTGCCCATCTATGGAGTGCAGAGAGACGAGGTCTTCATAAATTTCAAATTCTGACGTCACTCCTCGAGCAAGTATGCTCATTTGAGCGGTGGAAGTAATGTCAGTAGACTCATCTGCAGCCAGTGAAAAATATACAAATTTGCTGGACATTTCTGAAAATTTTCACACACGGCGTTGCACAGTCGTTCGATTCAGACACACTGCTTCAAACTTCTTCACGAAATTCACACAACAAAGTTTTTGAGATGCCGTTAATAAGCACTTCTTCACAAAGTCACCATCAATCAGTTAATGATCTCGATGTCTTCGCTATTATCTGAGAAATATTGAAACTCATTTCTGTTACTGCTGTTGATGTATTGACCGACTTGATAAAAAAAAAAATGCTGAACCGATAAAGTTTTTTTTTTTAAATTTTTAATTTAAAAAAAATATATTTGACATTACAGCTTACGCCAATGCGTCAAATATTTTGAAGTCGAAAGATCATACGAGATATACTAATGTATATACTCAATAAAAAATTTGGTTACGAAGTGCTTGTTATTCTGTCATTTAAATGTGTTAAATGTCATTTCTGGCCGTGGTTTGTGCATCACTGATATCGGAACCAATAGACTTTAGGTTTGGCTTCTGTTTTGTTTCTATATTTTTTATGTTCTAAGCAGTTCATATAAAACTCAGTTGTAAAACAACGGCAGTTTCCCATCGCAAGTTTGTTCCCTTCTGTTTGTTTATAAATTGTATTGTTAAATTGGAAATAATTCTAGTCAACGCAAACATCTAAAATACTTAGTAACTCTTTTGTTACTATTGGGTTGACTCTATGTGCATTTAAGGTATTTTCGATAATCCTTTAGATGTAAGTTTGCTCAATTTTATCATTGTATATTTTCAGATAAGATTTCAATAATCACTTAGTCAAATGTTTTTTCATACGCCAAAATACAGAGCCTTATCTATTGAGTATTTATATTGTAAGTGTCAAAAGTTTACATGGAAACATTGACTGAATGACGATTCCTTTTTTTGGAGTGATTCATCGAATGAGTGAAGATTTCAAGTTACAATAATTATTTATCATTAATTATTAAGTGTGTAGATTACATATTTGTTTACACTGTTACCCACATAATTGATTGAAGCCAAATGAAATATTCAAATATATTTTGAAGTCATGACTTGTTTTTATTATATCGACTGTGGAAAGGAAAAAGGACGTAACCCACACATAACAAATTTTACAGGAGGCCCAAAAAACGTGTTTTGATGATTTTGGGCCATATGCAAATTATGAATTATAAACAATCTTGAAGTGCACGGAGACTTCTAAACTGGTATTTAATTGACATAATCTAATATTAATTAAAGAATTTGTCTCGGAAAAACCTTTATTTCAGCCTTTTTTCTTGGTTTTATTTTTTTACAAGGTCATCTTTTTCAAACATTAAAGCTAAATTTAGATACTTATTCGGCATTTTCAGCTTCCATCCTTTTAATAGAATGTGTTTCAAGTTGTATACATTGTGATTATTGAAAAATAGCTGTTTTGGAAAATTGAAGGTTACGTCCTTTTTCCTTTCCAGAGTCGATATGTTGTGTGAAAACAATTTATTTTCATATTAACAAAAATATTTAACAGACAAGATTCGATACCTCAATACTCAATTTTCTTTCGAGCGACATTCTGGCGCTCTATCTATTGCGCCAGTAAGACACCTGGATATGACGACTTACTTTGAGTCTGTTCTAGATGAGGTATCAGGCTTGTGAGCCTATGAGCCCTTTCATCGGATTTGTTTTGGTGAACTGGTAATGATTGAGATAATGGGTAATTGTACCCTTGGTCGAATATTTTGGTGGAGATGGGGTTCTTCTGGGGGAAGGATGGGATCTCTGCGAAGATGGGATCTCTGCGAGGGGATCTCTGCGAGGGGCTGTGGACGGCGGCGATGTGAAGTGCTGAGATGACGAAGAAGATTTCGACGATGTGGAGACGGAGGTTAAGCATTGCGTGTGACGTATAGTGTGTATTGTAAGCATTGCGTGTGACGTATCAAGTGGTATCGATTAAATTGCATTAGAGATGTGCAAGATGGTATGTGATATTATTAACGACAAAAAAAATCATTCCTACACAGGGATGCCAGGCGTCCCCCTATTTGAGCGGGACTGTCCCTCTAATATCCCGACTTAAGAAAATGTGTAAATGTATAAAAGTCTTCGAAATAGTGAATGTCCCGATCTGTGATTTTGGAAATCTGGCAACCCTGTTCCTACACCAGGAGAAAAACGCTCTCACGACAGTGGCCGAGAGAGCGTTAAAAAACTCCTTATCTTTAACGATGAAATGACATATTATACAATTTGGTACAGTTAACAATAAAAGTACAGGGTTAACAGGGTGATACAGTTGTTGTAACATGGTGAATAGCAGTTTTTATTTTGTATAGAGAACATGTTTGATTTATATTATTTGTCATTGATTTTTACATCAAAAGATAAACAGAACAGAGTGGTGTGGCCTTATGAAGTGCAGGTTTGAGGAATCTTGAAGTCTCTTGAGGGTGGTGACCCTAGCGAATGATTCAATAACCTCGAGCTGCTTAGTAAAATTGGGGTTGCAGTGGGAGATAGTTACAGTGTAAAATTGTTATTAATGTTGATAACAATAACGATTACTGATGTTGATAATAAGGTGATTGATTACAGATGGAAATTAATTTTATGTTAATAATATGATTAACAGAGTGGATAAATGATATGGTGAGTTTAGGTGCGATGATTTATTAATACTAGATCGATCTTTTGCTTAATAATTCCAAGTAAATGAAAGGAGTTTTGTAGTTAGTGGTTGAATCACTTTGTAATATATGACGACTCAATAGCTCTATTGTATTTAAATATTACAAAACAAACGATACAGACGGCTTTTTAGTGAACTATTAACGCCATTTTTTAGCAAAAATATGAACCATGCACTGAAAGCATTGAATTATTCTGAAAATTACAGGATTTCAAACTGCAGGGGTGTCGATAACTTAGTATAGGGCAGCTTAATTATTATATTTATTTGTAAGTTATGCTATTTTCCATACATTTTGGATAAATACTGAATATTTTTTTGGAATTTTCCATACTTAGACAATATTTTAGTGAAATATTTTTGGACATTTTACATACATTTTCATAAATTTAACATACAAAACAAATATTCTTATTATGATATGGATATTTGATAGAATTACATTTTGACTTTTTTTCATGCATTTTGATAAAATATGCAATCAATTTCGACTATCTTGCATGTGAACATTGCATTTGTTTTCCGATTTTTTCTTACACTAAATTATATTTTGTGAGAAGTATTTTTTAAAATTTTGAGAAAATTTTCCTACTTATATCAAACATAATTTTTAAAAGCAAAATTATTAGGGACGACACCCCCTTCCCCACTTGTCTTGTTGATTTTTGTCATCCTACATGTAATTCGGTTTCCCAACATTTTAATATCCGACACTTCTCTTAGTCTTGTTGATATTTGTCATCCTATATGAGACATGGTTTCTCAACATTTAAAAAATCAACACCCCACCCTCTGCTTTGACAATTTCTGTCTTCGTTTATGTGACACAGTTTCTCAACATTTCAAGAGTCAACAACTCCTCTGTCCTGATGATTTTTGTCGTTCCATATGTAACACGGTTTCTCAACATTTTAAGAGTCGACACCGCCGCCTCCTGTCTTGATGATTTCTGTCATCCTTTATGTGACACAGTTTCTCAGCATTTGAAGAGTCAACACTAGGGATTCTGAAGTCTCGGGTTTTTCAAAGTCCCGGGACTCGAGACGTGATAAAGTCAAAGTCCCGGGACTTCCCGGGACTTGGGACTTTTATTTCCTTTTCAAAAAAATTATAAATTAATTTTAATTAAATATTTGTATGTATGTACTAATAAGGGATGATAACGGTACATGTATTGAAAAAATAACAATGAATTGGGTAAAATTATGATCGTTACTTCACAAATCACAATACAGCTTTTATGCTTTTTTTGTCCTATTGAGACATTGGTATTTTTGTACAATAGTGAAAAAAAATTGTAAATAAAACAACATCAGGTATGTACATTTAATTATTATATTTTATTAATTTTTTTTTGCTACATTAATATTTTTTATACGATTACGAATTGATTTAAACAAACTTCTAATAACATAAATGGAAATATCTTTCTCCCAAACGTTTTTTTAATATTTCGTTTCAATTAAACTAATTTTTTGAGCGTTTTTTACGCAGTTAAACGTATATTTTTTTCATGCGTACTTTAAAAGGGCGACGAAAGTATGCGTTAATTACATACATCTTTTGAACACATTTATTTATTAATAATGAAAATATAAAATTGATTCAATAATAAAATCACAACCTCAAATCATACATAGTATGCATTATTTACACAAAATTTAATATTTTATTTTTGCTTATCAAAATATGCTTTTAAAAATAATAATGAATTTAATGACGAATCAGACAGCCGATTTTTTATTTTTGTAATAAACATTGTTACTGTCGAGAAAACTCGATCACTTTCAGTCGATGTTAGTTTAATGTTTAGCAAAGCTTTTTTTATAAATAAAAAAAAATTGTATCCGTTCTTTAGTTGATTTTAAAATCTTAAATTCGTTTAGTTTTTTCGTTTTTAATGGAGAAATCTTTTGTTTTTTGTAGCATGTCTATTTAATTCTTCTTCCAGTGACAGTTCTGCAATATTTATCTCATCATTGATATTTTCTTCAGATACCTCGATATCTTTTTCCACGGAGAAAAGACGTTGTAGTAAATTATCTCCGTATTTCAAATAAATTGTTTTGGAGCATTTGTCAAAATCTTTCGTGTACTCTTTTCGAAAATCAATTAGTCCCAGCAGAACCGTTGGTAATAAAACATTTATAAGCTGCCTTGATTTATAGCATCATTTTCTGGAAATAACTATTGCTTTCTTTATTTCTTGGAATTACCCCATGCTGCAAAAGTAGTAAAACGAACACGTGTCTAAGTTTTTTTTGTATTTCTGCATGTCTCTACCCATCAAGAATGGTTCTTTCGTATTACAATATATAAATAGATGTTATTTGAAACTTCTACAATCATAAATCCAAACAGCTGTTTCTTTTACAAGATCCCTTTTATATATCCATACTTAATTTTGTAAAAACCCCGGCCTTTAATCCTTAGCCTGAATATAATGCATTTTTTTCAAAACAGACGTCGAGGATAGACACCAATGTAAATTTATTTTAAGTCAAAATTAACTTTTTGGGTCACATTAGCGATTGCTTGGATCCAATTATATTTTGTTAGAATGGTTTTTTCAAAATTAAAATGTTTAATTTGGCTGTCTTAAGTCCCGGGACATTTAACAACAAAGTCCCGGGACTTAAGACAGCAAAAAACCTTAAAAGTCCCGGGACGTCCACGTCTCGACACAGAATCCCTAACTCAACACCCTTCTTGAATTGATGATTTTTGTCATTCAACAACTGCCGAATTTGGGCGACCAGAACGTTGAGTTCAGAAATGCGTCAAATCAGCAAACCACTCTACCATTTGTATCGATGAAACAGACTCCAAATAACACTTGTCAAGCTATTGCTTTGCTCGAACGGTATTTTTTGTCAAAAAAGCAATACTTTATCGACACACAAAATTATTTTTTGGCCATTGTTTTGAAAATAGCAAAAGTAGCGTCACTAAAACCACGGTAACTTGTGAATTAAAAAACTTTGACACGTATTATTTGAAGGTTGGTACAGTCATATGCAGTGGCGTAGCGTGGGGGGGGCGGGGGAGGCGGACCGCCCCGGTCGGCACATTTTTGTGGGCGGCATTTTAGATAATGAACAGAAAGTTTTGAAAGTAATATAAAAATAAAGATTGATATGTATACAGAACCAATGTAAGCAATATCACTTTCACTATATTTTCATCCTCCCACTGACGATATATAATTTTTTTGAGGCGGCATTTTCGAAATTTTCAAAGGGCATAAAACAAATACAAATTGTTTTGGATAAATAATCAATGCGAGCTTTATTTCAATATTATGCCTTCTTTCGTCTAAGTTGTGCTTTGTGACTTACTGATTAAACACAACTTTTTGGGGGTCGCTTTTTTAATAAATAGAAAAAAACTTCAGAGGTAATAAACAAAAATTGTTTCGTATAAAGAATCAATGCAAGCGATAATTAATTCACCATTTTTTCCTGGCATGATTATGCTTTGTAAAACACTAAAAACAAGATCATGGTAGCATTGCTTAGGAAGAATTAAAATTTTTGTTGCTGTTCCTGCTAAGCAAACAGAGATATGAAGAAAAATTGAAATACTGATATAAAATAAAATAATTGTACTTTTGTAATTTAAATAAAAAATCTCTTTCTTATTTAATTTGCATTCATACCAGATCGACCAGTGGTGACTTTTGACTTATGCGATTTTTACACTAAAAAAAAAACATTCGGGGACGTTAGTTTTTTCCGACTACGGTAACGACTCCAATTCTACAACCATGTTTTTAATAAAACAGATAAAATAGATGTTGATAACGTTACTTACGATTTTGTGAAGAGGAAAGCCAGAAAATTAAATTTTGTTTTTAAATGTTTTTTTCCCTAATGTTATGTTTACAAAATAAAATCTGGTACCTTTGGTTATGAATTAACGTACAACTTTATATTCGTTTACTTATTTGTAAAACGAATACTTATAATAATAGCAATAATTTGTCACTTTTCCTCCAAACGTAATAAAAAGACAATTGACTTATATTTTTTTTGACACATTAAAAAAAGTTCATGCTCTGAAAAAAAATCCAAAAGAAAAAAAATTAACAAAACACACTATTTTTAGAGAAATTGTATTTATAAATAAAAAAAATTGATTCACCTGGAGTATCAGCAAAAAAATATAAGTGATTTTTAAAAAAAAGTGGACAAATTATTGAGGGGGGGCGGCAAATTCAAGAAACGCCCTGGGCGGCGGGACCCCTTCCTACGCCACTGGTCATATGGATTTTTCAATAGTGGCGCGATCTATAAGTCGTCAACGAACTTATTGAGTGATGTTGATTGATACCGGTCCGCGAGATATTTTTCCAATTTTTACCGGTCCGCGGATGTAAAAAGGTTGATGAACACTGATCTACGGTAAAATAAGTTTTTTTTATTTTGTTCTACAGCACTCGATAACTTCTGACGGTTTTGGATTAACCAACCCACAGAACTTTGAATTTACTAAATATTGGTAAGCACGTTAAGTTTCAAACTATATTTATGTTTGCTTGGTACGTATTTAATGTCTTCGGTGATCTGTATTACTTATTCATAATATCGTATAAGTCATTTAATATAATATTATTTTAATACTTAAAGCGAATTGATATTTCTAGCACTGTAGTAATGATTACCTCCACCAAATAAAAAGAAAAACACCTGATAGAAAACAAAAACATATAACGGATAAATATGAGATTTGTTTTTGTGAATTAGAAAGATAGGCCAAAGTATTTGCGGCGTTCAAGTATTGATGACAAAACATTAGTCGGTAAGTGTGTATTACTGTCATTTCAAGGGCAATAGACAAGGGTAGTCTTTACTTTTAATCTCAATAAGGCCTTATAAATGACTTAAATTATTTCTAGGTTAAGGATAAGAGAACCGAATAGATTTGTAATGTGTATTAATTATTACGACGTAATTCATTAAAATCTTGCAATAAATGACTCCATTGGGCATTGTGCTCTTAATTTGTCTTGAATGTAATATTACTAAATACATATATTCCAAAACAATATCAGTGTTAAATTGCATAAAAATCTGGGCTATCACTTTGGGAATGTCACTAAAACCAGAATGTTAGAATAATGCATCAGTGCATATTCAATGATGCAATCATTTATCCTTGCGAGACGGACACTCAATGTTTTTTTCGCATCAACATATCCTGTGTTTATTGTACCTCAGCACTTCACTCAATCGTAAGCATCAATCTATCTTGTCATTATCGATTTCACTTTGAATAGGTTTTCTTAATTTTGATATAAGCGAATAGTACTGCTTCGCCCTCGCAGGTGCATTACGGAGTGCAATGAACCCCGTGGTAAGTAGACCCAACAATAAAATTAACATAATTGTATGTAGCGTCAGTTCAATTGGTAAATGCTGAAGATATGGAGTCCCGAGTTGGAAGCTCTGCAGAGGCAATTGTAGTAAAACGGACAACATCCAAAAACCTGCCAATTCCGGTATCTGAAGTCAGGAACAAGAAACTTGCTTATCAAACACTTCAGACTTATTTAGGAGATTTTTGTTAAGACTTTCAATTCAAATAACTAAATAATTTGTGATTTAACACAATGGTTAAATGATAATTTTATAATAGGCAATATGACTCTAAATCGTATTTTAAGAGGTTGACGAAAAATATATTTGCAACCATCTCTTGTTTTTTGCATCTTTTGACAAGTAAATTGATTCAGTATCACCAAACTTTTTTTTGTTTATTACTATACTAGCTGGCCCGACGAACTTCGTACCGCCTCAGAATCAATAAGTGTTGTGTTAACTTAATAACTTGAAACATGATGACTACCGAGCCAACCTTGAGTTGTAAATTGTGCGGTGGCAAGCCAGGATGATCCAATGAGTTTACAAATTCAATTGGATAGTTGGTTGCTTCGTTTTCGTTTGTTACACGGTCGATAGATTTGAAAGAATGTAGTGGACCAACGGTTTTATTTTGAATTGTGAGGTTTAAATGATGCAATTCGCAATGCAACTCACATGTTTGTCGTCATCTGAATTTTCTTCACATAGCGCCACAGAGTCGATGATTTCAGGCAGCGGTGGGCTGCCAATATTCTAACAAGGGGCTCGCTTAATCTCGGCCATAATACCTTTACATCAGGAATGATGAAAATCTCGTGACATGCGACCCGCTTGTTTATTTGTGGCCCACGGATGTTTCATTTTTGAATTAAAATATAGTACATATTTTTTTAGTAATTTATTTGATTTATATATATAAATCTATAATAAATTTGATTTATATACATTAGAGTTCTACACGGGCCGAAATTTAACGAAATTACCCGATCTGAACCCGAAAGACTCAGGCCCGACCCTGCCAGGGCCCGAGTCTAATACCACACTTGTTACCCGAACCCGACCCGAAGCCCAGATTTATACTCCCCCCGATCCCCCCGAGCCCCCTCCAGCCCATCCCTGATTTCAGGCAAGCGTTTATTTTATGGGCAGCGGTCGATCTTAGAATGACTGTTAGTGTTTGGCGGAAATCGCCAGATAGTAGAATCATTGCGCCTCCAAAATATCTTGAATCATTGCGCAGATCTTTGATAGTTCGATTGAGTGCTTCCAATGCGCATCATTGGGCATTCATCCCAGGTGATGATTTTACTTTCTACCAAAACTTTGGCCATTGCTGACTGTTTGCATGTCGGTTTATCAGTGATTTGAAGGTTTAACGGCAATTTCAACGCTGAATAAGCCGTTCGGCATCCTTATATCTACGTGGCCGCTATTCCAGAAGAAGAAACTGCTACAGCAATTTTATATCTCGCACGAACAGTGGCCATAATCAATGACATGAGAAATGTCTTCCCAGCTCCACCGAACGTATCGAGGAAAAATAAGCCACCATTTCCATCATCAATTGCCTTCATTGACGTATCGTACACTTCCTTTCGTTTGGGGTTCAACAGTGTTACATTCATTCGAACTGATTGGTTCAATGCTCGATTCGTCGTCGTTCATTCCACGATCTGGCGTTGGCAGTCCTAACTTGACTCACAAACTGCAGCGCATGAAGAAACGCATGAAACGAAATCAATCCGTTCGATTCGTCGACAAAAACACGGCCGTTACAGATAGTCAGCAATTGCTGGAAATCATCAGAGAGTAAAATCAGTGGGCTCCCAAAACATTTTGAGTCATTGCGCAAATCTTTCATAGTTCGATTGATTTCTTCCAATGCACCTTTTTGCGCCATTGTGCATTCATCCCTGGTGATGATTTTACTTGCTACCAAAACTGAGTGTTTCGCAATCTTGCATGTCGGTTTTTCAGTCCTTTAGAGGTTTAACATGAGTAATGTCTTTACAGTTTCACCAGGCGCATCGAGCAAAAATAAGCTACCATTTCCATCATCAATTTCATTAATTAACGAATCGAAAACTTCCTTCTGTTGGGAGTTCAATAGTGGTACATTTGTTCGAGCTGATTAGTTCAATTCATCTCGATCATATTCACGTTTACGTTCCAATTCTCGATTAAAAGCGTCGTTCATTCCACGATCTGGCGTTGGCATTCTTAAATTGACTAACAAACTGCCAGACATAGAAAGTTTTATTAAATGTTTTTTTTAGCCGAAACAATTATTGCCAATGACTCCACTCAATCTCTTATATGAATATGATTTATTTTTATTGCACGAATGACATTTTTTACGTTCTTTTTATAATCGTCATCTATTTAATATTTAAACGAACTTAAAATAACAATTATATCTATGGAAGAATTGATTTATTTAATAAAACAATCCTAATTTTACCAGCACTTTAATTTACTATTCAATAAAGTATTTATATTAATAAAGATCGATTATCTACAACTTGTACATACAAAAAAAATACACAGCATCTGAAGCGAGCATGGTTAAAAAAATAAAAATCGATATGCTCTCCCTTTTCAGTAGAACACTTTTACACTGAACTCCCTATTTACACGGTAGATACGTTCAACGCGATACCGAGTAAAGAAAACGTGTAAACAAATGTACTAAAATAAAAAAAAATGCGGTAAATAGATTTCCTTGCATAAAAATCAACTCAGGATATCAAAAAATAAAATTCATTATTACTTTCGATGGTTTCGGCGGTAACTTTGTGGAAGTTCATTTAAGTACAAAATTTAATAAATAAAAGTCATTTTAAATTTTATATTAAATTCATTATTGCTTATCGTATCTCAATTTTATTTAAAAAATAGTTAAAAAATCAAAGATAACAAAAATCATTCACCATTACTATAAGACAATAGACGAAACCGTTTACGCACATTTTGTACGACATCGCTTTGATCTCTTGAGATATTCAGTACTTGTGTAATATTTCTGTCAAAATTTTTAAATGAATCGATTTTTTTTCTTTTTTTTTGCACCGTGCTATTTCGAAATCGTATAAAAAGGGAGTTCAGTGAATTTTAATCGCGAGCCAAGTTGGTGTATTCTATTCAAATCAATGAAATAATAATATTAAAAACTTTATGCGTCATAATTCATCGAGTTAACCTTCTTGCTGAGTGAAATTATTGTCATGTTGAAATGAAATTTATGATTTCGATACCCACCGATCAATGAATTTATCATCTTGATATTGAAGTGATAACCATCGTCTTCTTTTCAAAACATCACCGGGTATTGCAATGCATCATATGAGCAGTGTGTTTCGTATATTCGTTGCAGTTATACAGTGTCGCGAAATCTAAGCACAATATCGTTTAAATTTTATTTCACAGAAATAGCGCCACACCATAAACCAATCAAAATACACTGTTACTGCCATTATACATGAATCTCGGGGTAAATCATAAGGAGATATATAGAATTCTACACCAGAATGATTAATCGGAAAGAAAACTGATTGAAAATTGATAAAAAGTCATAATAAATTGCGGGGCACAAATGTCAGATGCGAATGCAACCAACGCCACCTAGTGGATTTATTGGAAACAGCATACAACGTCATGTTTGTTTCGGCGTTCGATTAGACAAATTCAAAAAAAATATTTATATGGGAACATTTATTTTATTCATAATTTCTTTCCCGTGATATTTTTCCGATGTTTTAATGCTTATTCTGCTATTCTAGGCAAAAACAAATTTAATAAATCAAAGATCATTGAAATCCGTGCTGTAATTCTCGAGATATACGTGGTGTAAATAACCCCACTTTGTTTTATATATATAGATTAAAGTTAATAATAATTGTAAACGTTGATCAATTTTTTTATGCAATTTACTTTACACCCTGAAGAAAATATCTGCATGCGAAAGGAAAAGAGAGTTAAGTCTTAAACATTGAAAGATTAATTTAATATGCCATGGTAACTACAATACACATATCTGTAATGAAGAAAGAGGACCAGTTGAATCAGCTTGGTCGAATTAGTAAAATTCACATTGAAACATTGAGACTTAACACCGTTTGCACGCAGATATATTGTGTAAAGGTTTAATTTAGTACAGTATTAAAAAAAGTACAGGCTAAAGCCTGTCTTTGCTACTATTATATAAATATAATAGTAGCAAAGACATTGTACAAATAAGATAAAGGCTTCTAAATAAAACTTTTGAACACTTAATTAATTCTAAGAAAAATACCGCCACAATATATTTTTACTTATTACGAAGATTACTTTTTGATTTGTCAGCATAACATGTATTAACGAATTTTAATCAAATCAGATAAATTTATGTCAGTAAATAATACCAAAAGTAAAATAAATAACCAAATTGCACAGTCTTTTAGCTATGAATGCGTGTGGCTGTCTCTACTCTGGTGATATAGGACTGAACACAGTAGCAGATACTATTGATGCAAATGGGCTCAACGATTGCCGGTAAGTTGTTCCGTAAGACATTGATATAACTCGGTCCCTTTGACTAGGCGGCAGACAGAGACAACTGCCTACTACCATAGTCTACTACCAGGTTTAGATGACCGAGTCAGAGGGTACAAGTGGAAAATATTGGGAAAACAATTCAAAGCAAAGAAAAACAACTCGCTCACAGTCACAAAGGGTGGGGAATTCCACCAAGTTTATTTAAATTCAGAAACAGGATAAATCATCAATTTAGAAAAGAGTGCTCGGGTCAGCTCACTAGAGTGAGTTTTCAATCAAATACAATACATACAAACTTACAATCATGTGTTCCCTGCTTATGGCAGGGATTAAATACTCGGTTGGCTTGTACTATGTAATTCTTTGTCAGAGGGCCGAATGCATTTGTACTTTACAATGAGAATAATTTTTATTCTATTAATGAGTCTACGTCAACAAACAGACAAGTGAATGGATTTTTCTTTTTAATTGATAGCAGTTACAATACAATAATCAAAAATTAGTCTTCTCATCTCTCATCATTAATAACACACTAGCTGTAAGCCCGTTGACCTCAGCATGGAGATTTTTGTTGCATTTTTAAGTAGTCAGAAAATTTACTGGTGTGAAAAATAAATCACAAAACTATTAATTGAAAAAGACAGAAATTCTAAAAGTAAAAGAAATATATCACGGGGCATAGGGGCCTATATCGACCAGCCCTGCCCTGCAGTATTTAAATTTTATATAATAAAATATTTAGAATACATAATTGAAATGTTTAAGTTTGCTAACAATCATTTTTAGTAGTAGCAGAAATAGACCTCGTAAATTATTTTATTTTTGTAATAATGTTTAAGTTTGCCAACAATTATTTTTCGCAGTAGCAGAAATAGACCTCATGGCATATATCGACAGCCCTGCAGTATTTAAATTGTATATTATTTAGTTTTTGGAATAATGTTTAATAGTCGATAATGTCCGTCCGTCCGTCTGTATGATTGTCCCCGATTTCTTCTCCTCCTGCTCCTCCTTCTCCCCAGCCCCGCTGTCACCATTTTTTATTCATACTAGACATATTTTTCATTACACCGAAGAAGTACATTTTGTAATGTGAAAAATCGCTGATCGGTGAAAATTTGAATTCTCATACAAAAAAGCGTCGTGTTCGTGGATCGATCCCAAAATTTTGGATTATGAGCGAAACACGCTACCTCTGGGGCAAAGCCGATACTGTCAGAAGGGATAAAATTAAAATATATATGGTATAAACATACATTTGAATTATTCTAAAAATTTAAAAATAATTAATACTGCATATATTTTTCGTGCAGTGTATTTTTTTAGGAGAAAGAGTTTTTGAAGAAAGAAGTGTTTATTTCTTCTTCTACGAAATATATTTGTTAGCAAACTTAAACTTTACTCCAAAAATTAGATAATTTACAATTAAAATACTGCAGGGCTGTCGATGTATGTCCCGGGGTCGATTTATGCTACTACGAAAAATGATTGTTAGCAAACTTAAACATTATTCCAAAAATTAAATAATTTACAATTAAAATACTGCAGGGCTGTCGATATATGCCCCAAAGTCGATTTATGCTACTTCGAAAAATGATTGTTAGCAAACTTAAACATTATTCCAAAAATTAAATAATTTACAATTTAAATACTGCAGGGCTGTTGATACAGGGATGGGCTGGAGGGGGCTGGGGGGGGGCTCGCGCGAGACCCTTGTTAAATTTCGGCACGTCCGGCGAGCCCATTGTTAAGTTGAGAAAATCATTCGTATCAGATGAAATCGGCATTACCTAGCAAAAATTTCTGTAGAAGGTAACATTTTATTATGAAACATAAGAAGTCTTTATTGCCCCTTAAATTTTGTCAAAAAATACATTTACTTCAGTTGCCTAATAAAAGAGACCCTTTTGGTTATTGTCTTTTGTCTGACTATGTTGAAAAATACCGATGTTGGATATTATATTGTTAACAGATGTCTAGATTTTTATGAACTTACATACATACAATGGTTTACCGTAATTATTTTGCAGTTTTGGGATAGGTTTCTTACATTTCTTTTTGGTTTTATTATAGCCTTCTTCCAAGAACTACAATCATATTATTTATCTGTACTTAAGATTTTAAACCAAAGCAGTCACTTGTTTGCTTAAGAAAGTGATATTATGACGAGCTGACGTTTTGAAAATTCATAACATGCTAATAACAATAGTTATTAGTAATGAAGTGAGCGAATTATTAAAACTAGGGTGAATAGATATTTTTCAAACTAGTCTTTCTACCAAGGTACACGACTTTGAAATCTTAATCAGATAAGTTTATCTTATAATGCAGATAATCCACTCCACCCGGTGTTGCAGGAATATTGCATTGAAAATAAAGAAAGGCGAGACATCAACATTTTTTTGAGTCACAAGAAGCATGGCGGGCTAAGCAAACGAGAGGCCCTAGGTGCAATAAAATTTGGAGGCCATGTTTTTCGGATATTAAAATGTGCAAAATATTTATATTAGCCGTGCAGAAGCTAAACGAGGTTTAAGGGTTGTGAAGCCAATTGTCAATCAAGCATGTGTAATGTTTGAATAAAATCAAGTTTACGGTGTTTATCGTCAATCCTTGGTGTAAAGCAGACAAACACAGCCGTTTCATCTAGCGGGCCGCATTTTTTTATGATGATTTCAGGCCGCAAGTAAAATGAAATTTTAAGTACGCGTAATCCTTTCTTTACACGGGCATAGTGTAAAAAAATGGCGTATACATAGATAAACGAAAGATAGTTTACATTGCATTTGGTCGTGCTATTTTGAACAGGAATTCGCAAAAGAGAATTCGGGGTAGTTATTAACATATTAGAGGTCTGCAAGGGCCGAAATTTTACAAAATTACCCGGTCTGAGCTAGAAAAACTCAGGCCGACCGGCCCGGCCGAGTCTAATACCACACTTGTTACCCGAACCCGACCCGAAGCCCGGATTTATACTCCTCAGCCCGAAAAGAACCCGTTGTTTACAAATTCACTACAATTTACGATTCACTATAGAACTGGTTATAATTAAAATTATCATGGGTGACTTATGAGACGAACGTAGTCCGAAATATTTTTCTGAAGAAATAAATTCCTTACCCGGGCCCGGCCTGAGCCCGAATCTCAATTGCGCTTACCCGCCCGAACCCGCCGGGTAGGAGCCCGAGGGCCAGGCCCGGGCCCGTGCAGACCTCTATAACATATGCTTTTATTGTGAACTATTTAGAAATTTATTGTTTCAAATGCTAATGCGATCTTTGTCTTTGTAAATTTCAAACTAATTCTTTAGAAATTGCCATACAATTTGTAGTATCAAACTGCAAAATCATTGAGTATATTTCTATTCTGCATCGTTATCGAAAAAACTTGCTCACATTTATTAAATTCAATAATTTACTTTTAAAAATATGTTAATTTAAAGATGATACATTCAATGGTAACAACAAAAACAAAGGTGCCACATGTGACCCTCGGGCTACGGGTTATGCATCGTCTAAAGCAGGGTTTCTCAACGGCGGGCTACAGCATGTCTAAATGGGGCCTCAGGGGTTTTTTTAGGATAGCCACAGTACAATTTTGGGGGGCCACGGGCAAATTTTTCGAAATCCGTACTTAGTTGTTTTAGAAATTGGAATATTTAAGACGACATAATAAAATGTCTCACGAGATTCATTTTGGGTTATCCGCAAATTTCTGGGATTTTGAATTTCAAATTCTAGGAAGACCTAAAAAAAATGGGGTTTCTTTTCGGGTCACAAAATTCCTTATAAGACATACTTCAGTAGTGCAGGTAAGAGGTATGAGGGGGGGGGGTCACAGAAAAATAAGACACTCAAAAGGGGACACGGGCCCAAAGAGGCTGAGAAACACTGATCTATAATATGTAGGCATTTTGGCTGACATTTACCGAGCCCCTTGTTAAGATTTTGGCAGCCCACCGCTGTGTCGATGTATGCCCCGAGGTCTATTTCTGCTACGACGAAAAATGATTGTTAGCAAACTTAAACATTTCAATTATTCTAAATATTATATTATATACAATTTAAATACTGCAGGGCAGGGCTGACGATATATGCCCCGAGATATATTTCTTTTACTTTTAGAATTTCTGGCTTATTCAATAAATAAGTTTGTAATTTATTTTTCACGCCAGTAAATTTTCTGACTACTTAAAAACGAAAATACCCCCGTTGAGGTCTACGGGCTTACAGCTAGTCTTTTTGAATTCTTTAATAAATTAAGAATATTCTAATTATAATATGGATATATCTTGCTTTGAATAATATTTTGCTTTTTTTTTCATACATTTGGATAAAATGTATGAAAATGATTTTTATGTATTTTAACTATCTTCCATACTAGATAAAATATATTATAAATATAATTTTATTTTTTCATGATGTATGAGAATATATTTTGACTTTTTTTCATTTGGATAAAATTTGCAATTAATTTTGATTATCCTATATGTGATACGGCTTCTTAAAATTTTAGAGTGAACAACACCGCCCTCTGTTTTGATGATTTTTGTCATCCTATATGAACAACGGTTTTTCAATATTTTATTAGTCGACATCCTCCACTGTCTTTTGTTATTGTTACAGTTGAATGACACACTATTCTTTTGTTTAAAATAACAATACGATACCATTTTTTTTTTCTATGGGTCGAATTCTTTTTTTAAAATTTAAATTTAGTTCAGACGTAAATTTTGATTATTTACAGTGAAATCCTGTTTAAAGATGCCCAGAATTCACGTTTTTCCGATATTTGCATGTTTTTTTACAATCTTGTTTTAATTTAATTCTTAAAGAGGACTGGGTGTATTCTTAAAAAATATATTTAGGGAATCAATTAAGCTAAAATCTTCTGGCTTATTCAATAAATAAGTTCGCATTTGATTTTCCACGCCAGTGATAAAAATACAAAAAATATCCCCCCGTTGAGGGCAACGGGCTTACAGCTAGTTTTTTTTATTATTATTTAGACATTCTCTGACATGTTTTATAGAGATTATGAACTCATATTAATTAATTATTACATATAATATAACAAAGAAAAAAGAAAAGATAATTGCACATATTTTTTGGTGGCTTATTAGTTTTCAAATTGGTGTTTTCGTGGATATAATTTTAGATTCACTTATTACTTAAATAAAGTTTTACTGACTTTGAATATTTTGTGGAATAAAGGTACGAACAAAATCATTATTGACCGTTTTAGTTAATTTATTTATTTATATTGGTGCTGGCTATTTGTTAATATTTTAATAATATTACATGCTCCAATAATAAATCATAAGTTAATAAATAAAGCGATTTTTATGCAACATGTGTTTACAAAAAGTAAAGTAAAAATACAATTGTATCTAATCAGCACTGTTTTTTTTTGTCATTTGTAAATAATATTACACAACATATTTTTTTTATAAATGATTTTTTTTGCATACAATTAAGCTTTCAGTTGCTATACTGCGTTTGCAAAAAATGTTGGCATATCTTTACAACTTATATAATTTTAAGGGACAACTTTTATGATAATCTTTTAATTTTTATTGTAGGCATTTGCTAAATCTCAAAAAGGTTTTAAAATATACAACTGGCTTAAAGCTTTATTATTTTATGACTCTCCCCATGTTTATAAACAAAATATTTCCCATCATAAAAGACAATTGGTTTTCGGTTTAAAAGTACACACATTTCGCGAGCCGAGTACTAAAAGGTTCTATGTGGACAGCTGCACAAAAAAAGATATGGGCATTTGAAATTTTGAATGCTTGTATTTTGAACATTGTAAATGTTTCCAAGTTTCTTTTTGATTGTAAAGATCAGTGGTTCCCAAAGTGGTTCCTGCAGACCCCCAAGGATCCCTGAGACCGCTCAGGGGGTCCATGGCCGGTCAAAATTAATTTTGGGGGCGTTATTTTCCTTGGGAGTTATTTCACTTGGGGATCCGTGGTCAAGTTTTTCTCCATGAAGGGGTCCGTGAGCATAAATTTTGGGAATCACTGGTATAGATCAATGATAGTACTGGCATGATATAACTATTAATAAAATATTGTAAAAAAAGTTCTTCATAGTTAATTATAAATACCTAAACCTCAATTAGAACCTTGTCCACCTGAAATTTATACAAACTGTTAGTGCTACAAGGTTCTAACTGAAATTTGTATGAAAGTACAGGTGATTCAAATAACAGATTTACGCTTTTTAGGTATATTCAAATTTAAAAAAAATCTGGAAGATATCTAATGTGATCATTATTATTGGAGA
Source organism: Himalopsyche anomala (assembly GCA_031772345.1). Lineage (NCBI taxonomy): Eukaryota > Metazoa > Arthropoda > Insecta > Trichoptera > Rhyacophilidae > Himalopsyche > Himalopsyche anomala. Next base: position 370,788 of record JAHZMQ010000025.1, on the reverse strand, counting down.
AAATATATAAAAAATTGAGGATAGGATTTTTATATTATTTATAATTTATATTTCTAGATTTTTTTGTACCCTATAATTAATTACTAAAAGTGTTCAAGACATATTTTTTAAAACCATGTCCCTTTTCAATACGAAGCATATGGCCTACTGGAGGTATTTAAAAATAAGTTTTTCGAGGAGAACTGCTTATGAGACAGTTAGTTAATCTTTTTTATCAGCCTCAGACTTTTTTAGAGCAGCCTGTGACAAGTGAAGACGATGATTTCGGAGATTTATTTATTCGGCAGATATTTTTATTTGTGATTCCGAATCAAATGTTTTGATCGATGACGACGATGGAGGATTTATTGTTAATTTGAGTGGTTGTCAACTTGCCACTTGTGCAGAAATACGGCTTTCAGGGAAACGAAACGAAAGAAAGAGAGGATTATGAAAACTTCAAAGTGACGAGGGAACGCTCATGGATTGATGGGGATCGAGCATTGACACGCACTTTTTTCCTCGCGTGAAAAGTGGGAGGAAAAATAATTTTCCAGTATGTTCACCTTAGATGGAATAGGAGGGTAAAGGTGGCTCAAGTGTTACAAGATCAAAATCCGTTATACAAAAGGGGCACGACTTCGTCAATAAGCCGCACTAGTTTATTAAATATGTTAACAAGGAAATAACAGACAATTAACTACAAACAATATTACATTGATACAGTTTGGAATTTTAATCAAAGCAAAATTTAAAAATTGAACTACTCACAAAATTATTGAAATATTTAAACTTTGATACATAAAATTGCCGAATCCTATGGCACAGTGGTTTCTGTGCCGAATCTCACGGGTTCGAGTCCCGGTACGAACAGCACTTTTTCGATTGGTTTTCGACTTCTGTTCGGAGACGAGCGTTTGCGATGTCTAAAAATTCCCCCCACCATTCTTTTCCTAAAATGACGGTGTGCAGTGATATCATATATTAATATTTACGAATTGCACCTTAAAAAAATCTTCTCCTGTAAAATTTACAAACTGTCGTTACGATTTTCTGCCTATTAAGAGTCGACAAAGTCAGACGGCTTTTCTATATGGAGGCAATTTTTTTTTTGCTAGAAATAAAGTTTTTCAGATGATCTTTGTTTTCGAAAAATAATCTTCGTCTCTGGAGTGTTAGAAAAAGCGTCGTCGGAGTCACTTTTTAGCTCTGTTCTTCTGCGTACTTCGACGGTTTGCAACCGTCAAGTACGCAGAGAACAGGCTTTTATTAAATGATGGGGTTGGTGTTATGTTCAGTTTCAGATTTGTTTTATTTTTTCAATCTGTCTCCACAGCATTGATAGATTACCCCCAACAGGATTGATTTTAGTGACAGTAATTAAAACAAATTCTTCATCTAGAATGCTGCCACGCATCGTGAAATTTTCCAATGATTCATGACAATCTAAATTTGTCGATTCGATATTTTGAAAAATTACCTTGTTACCAAACCATTTCTTGATGCACTTCAGGGTTGCCTGAAACATAAAATAAATTGGAAACATTAGCATGGCGGTTGTGAAAATATTTTGTTTACCTTCATAATAAAATTGTGAAATAGATGAACCAACGAAAAAGTTATACTGCCACAGTGACAGATGCGCTTTAGGTTTAATATTGTCATCGCCTCGATAGAAAAGTCTTTCATTTCAAAATCTAAAATACCTTCTTCTTCATATAGCATCATAGAGTTTCACGCTGTACACATTTTACAACTCTCATGCCAAAGAGAGAGTCAACCACTTTGGATATCTGAAGTGAAGAGTCACATAGAACCTGATTTTGAAAGTCAGTGATTTAGGGTCAACTGGCAGACCACAGTCGACTATCTGGCCATGCAAAGTAATTGTAATAAATTGAACGTGGGGAATGTTACAAGAGTTTAAATTAAACATACATTACGTTTGTCTTCAGAAGTAATAAAAGTCTTTTTTAAAGATTCTTTTAATAAAATTAAGCGGTTTCTTATGATTTCCGAAGTACAAAATCGTGAAGCTGAGATACCTGTAAAAAAAATGAAAATGGTGAACGATAAGGATTATCAACACATTTGAACCCATTTTTCTAATTTTTTCATATTTTTATTTATACTAAGAATCTATGATCATATTTCGCAGGCCAATTCCGCCTGATCAAGGTGTAGCTGCTGTCAGTCCCGATCTGAGGCTGTGAAACCTTGAATATGCCGATGATGCTGTCATATTTGACAAATCTGTTAAGGGTGTCCAGGAGATTATCGACTGGTTAGGAACTACTTCAGGTCGCATTTGCCTAAAAAATATTTCCAGTAAGACGTATCGCCTTTATAGCCTGGCTCTTATATGTTTTTCGACCACTATTTTTCTGCGGTTGTCTTCGTTTACCAGTGTCTTATCCTTTTGGCCATCGAATGAAATACAAGTCAAAGTGTCATCAAGCACATTTACTGTAGCTGCACTGTTTTTGTCTGAGAACGATTGTTATTCTGTTACAATCAATGACGTTTGCCGTGTCTCTCAAGAATGGGTCGCAAGCTGCGGATGCCTCCTGGAAGCCTTAACCCTGCCTGTCTCTTATTTCTACCGGTAGGATTCAATGTTACCAATTCTGAATGAAAACTTTCTATTTCAATATTTGCATAGAACAAAACTACTTTTTGTTCAACCAAAAATTTTACAAACAATCGGTTGGTTTACCAATGGGTGGACCTATTTCTCCTTTACTCGCGGATATTTTCATGGATTATTTTGAAAATAATCTGTTTAAGTCAAATCATCCTTTACTCAAAAATATTAAAACTTGGTATCGTTACGTAGACGATATCTTTTGCATTTGGACAGGAACAGATAGACAGTTGGATACCTTCTTACGATATATTAATTCTTTACATAAAAATATTAAATTCACACTAGAGATCGAGCAACAAAAAACACTAAATTTTCTTGACATCACAATAAAAATAAACAATAAAAACATATTAGAATTTGCTATTTATAGAAAACCCACTTATACAGACGTTATTATCCCTGCGCGATCACTTCATCCTTGGTCACAAAAACTTTCGTCGTTTCACGCAATGATCAATAGATTAGTTAACATTCCCCTTACACAAACTAATTTTGATTTAGAACTAAATATTATTAAGCAGATTGCGGTTAATAACGGTTACAGCACCGATATAGTTATTAACTTGCTTAAACGCAAACAAATTAAAAAACTAGTAATAAACAACATTTTTTCGGGACAAGAACAAACAAACGATAACATTAAAAACTGGCGTAAAATCATTTATTTAGGAGACACTTCATCGAAGATAGCTAAATTGCTGCCAGAAAACATAGAACCCGCATTTTATACAGTTAATAATTTAGGTAAAATTTTATTGAATAGTAAAGATCGCGTAGAATCATTGTCACAGAGTGGTATCTATCGCCTCTCTTGTGGAGACTGCCCCGCTTCATATGTAGGGCAGACAGGTAGAAACTTTAATATTAGAATTAAAGAACATATAAGGTGTCTAAAGAGTAACAATTTTTCAGAGTTTGCTAATCATCTAATCGAAAACGAACATAATTTTAATCATAACAGTAACGTAGAAATACTCCATCGAGTAAATAAAAAAGGCCTTAAAATGAATAGTCTAGAATTTCTAGAGATAAATAAAAGCATTAATAATAAAGAAACATTATTAAATAATATCTTGAATAAATCAGGTGGTTCACCACTGTTAAATATATTTTCAAACGGTTTAACCCGTCCTAATTGATGCAACTCATTAGATAATCATTTCTTAATGTAAATGTCATTTGTATTACCATTATCGTTTGTTTGTTTTTCTATCATCCCCTCCCATTTTATTTTGATCTTTATTATAATATATCAGAATAGTAAAATTAAAATCATTCGTACTTAAGCAAACATTTGCGAAAGTAGTTGTCTGAGGATGCCTCTGAAAGAGGCGAAACACGTGTCACATTTTGATACACAATACGTGGAATAATCAAAGTTATTTTTATTTTATATGAAAACTTTCTAGGCTATCACTGTTCTTTCTTCTTAAAATTGACGTTGGATTGTAAAAAAATGATATATTATTACTGAAAGGTTGACAAATGGATTATTGAGAAGTTCGCAAAAAAACTTATTTACTTTAATAATGTCATGGACACGCATGAGGCGGGGGTGATTTGGCGTGGGTGGGTGAACATTTCCTCTTGAATTCTAATCTCAAAATTTCTTAACTATTATGTGCCTTATCAATATCATTAATTGCAAGAATAATACTTTTTCAAATAACATTTTAACAAGTATTATTATTACACGATGAAGAGGACAATTTCAATGAAAAGTGTATTGTCTAAATTCTACAATGTTGTTAAAAATGGAAAATATCAAACCGCAATCCTTGGGGACTGTCGGCGCCGATGATGTTTTTTTTTCAATAGCGAGTGCAATGAACGATCCCACTTCATCCGTCAGCTCTTCCAATGTATCGGGGGTGTTGTACTTCATAGTATACCATTGCGCAATGTTGTCGCAAAGATCCTCACAATTTGCAATGCTGATGAAAACACAATAACAACAATATATAATAATACTAATTGAAATGCCTAATAAATTTAATAAAAACTCATAACATTGAAAACGTTTCTCAAAGAGGCGAACCACGTGTCACGCCTACTGACATAGTCTGCTTAATAACAAAGTTATCAATTTTAAAGAACGAGAATGTTGTTTTGTTTTCTCAATAACAACAAAAATGAAAAGTTCAGTTTTTCTTACAGTTTTGCTGCTCACCGTGGAGGGTATTCACCTTATGGCTGTGCCAGCAGCATCCAAAGCATAAAACTTTATGTTTAAGCAATTGCAGCTTCCGAACACCGTTCAGACCTCTCACCCATATGCCAGTGAATTTCTTTAACTTTATATATGATAACAACAATGCTGAATCTTTTAATTTTTGTTATTTAACTTGCCTGTCTGTGAAAATAATAATAGTTTTTCCGTCATGTATTTCTTTGTTGAGAGTATTGATAAACACAGTCTCTTGGTGATAATCAAATTTGGCAAACGTCTCATCTAATAACACTATCTTGCAGTCAATCAAATCAATGGTCAAGCTCAGCTTCCACAAATCACTACCACTCAATGCATTAATTGAAGTATTTGCCAATTTTGTCAGGCCTATAGGAAAGAAAGAAAATAACCGATATTATATTTGCTTTGATAGCTAGTAAAATATTAAGTTTGACAAATAATTTCTTAAGCATGGCAAAAACACTTTCAAAAAATATGGTAATAGATTGAAGGATTTTCTTTCAGTTTATCAATAACGTGACGTCATATATCAAGTAAACACTTTTTTTTCTATATTCCTAATTTCTATTTCCTTTGTTGCAAAAATGACGCTTACATATATACCTACAAATGATTATTGCGTATTCTTACAATAATTGACTGTCAAATTTCAGTAAACTGGTAAACGGTACATAGTTTATTCATAATTTTAATATTACTCATATTATCGGCTTACAGGTCGTGGTTAATTTTGTGGGAAGTTAAAGATATTAACTTCGTATTAGTTTATCCATTGACTTGTTGATGTATGTAATACATAAATTGCGCATAACAATACAAACATTGGATAATGTTAACTATTTTTATGTTATTACAATTTTTTAAAATTACAACTAAAACAAAAATATCAATAAACAAACAATGAATAATAAATACCAGCGGTAGGCCCGTTGCCCTCAACGGGGGGGATTTTTGTTGCATTTTTAAATAGTCAGAAAATTTAATGGCGTGACAACTCAATTGCAAACCTATTTATCGAATAAGCCAGAAAATTTAAGCGTAATAAATTCTCTTAATGGATTTTTTTAGGAATACACCCAATTCTCTAAAAGAACTAAAATATACCGGGATTGCAAAACAAAATACCCAAATAGCAGATAGTTCCGGGCACGTGAAAATAGGATTTCACTGAACTGTTAATAGTCAAAATTTAGGTAAAAACCAAATTTAATAAGAGAAAGCTTTCTGCTCAAAAGGTCAAAAAATAATTCGATCCATAATAAAAAAATGTTATTATTTTATTTGTAGTTTAAGTATAAATAAAATTTATCAATAAACTTTTGAGGTAGCAGGGGTTTCGAGTCGCGAAAGTAACATAAACAGGTGTCAACTCTTAAAATGCTGAAAAACCATGCAACAGGTATGACAAAAATCATCAAAGCAGAGGGTGGGGTGTTGACTTTTAAAATGCTGAGAAACCGTGTCGCATACAGGTGACAAAAATCATCAAGTTATTGAGAAGTTTCGAAGGTTAAAAAAGAATTTGATCCATAGTAAAAAAAATGTTTTTTCATTTGTAGTTTTAGTATAAATAAAAAAATAATGTGACAATAAACTTTTGATGTAGTAGGGGTGTCGAGTCGCGAAAGAAACATAAACCATATCGACCAGTATTTCCCATTCTTATTTGAGTCCTACTTCGACGCTTCAAAAACTTCCATGTTCCTCCCCAATAAAAATCGAATACACCTAGTCCTCTTTTTACGCGATTTCGCTTTAATGTAATTTTTTTGGACTGCTATTTTTATTTACGCGATTTACTCAAATGAGCAAAATAAAATTATGATGTAATTTGTTTTATATAAATAACACTAATATTGCATCTCTTATAAGTTGATAACGCTTATCATTAGCGAAACTAGTTCGGATCTACTATAATAAAAGTGAAAAAAGTATAAATGAGTATTTTTGAATATAATGCCTTTTTAGTAAGTATTGGTTACCAAGTATTTATAAACACCCTAAAAGTGATTATAGTTTGCAACCTACAGTAACAGCAGGGAATAACTCCTTTTTGAAATCTATGGTTAATGTGGCGTTGAAATTTGCGTTAGTGTTGCCATCTTTTACTAAAAATAACACGGAAAAGTATAAATATAACAATGCCATGCTTGAATAAAAGTCGAAATATTCTATAAAATATCCATACCGTAATTAGAATATTCTCAATGCATGTTTCCAGCCAAAAGTTTTGAAGGCCGGACGCCGGAAATATAAATAATATAAATAAATATATTCATAAAACTCACAATTGAGCTGCCCTATACTTTTCCCATTATCGACAGCCATGCAGTATTTATATTTTATAAATTTTAGAATAATTCAAATGTTTCAAGTATGCGAACAAATATATTTTTAAAAATTTGAAATCCAAGATCGTTCGGATCACAATTTAACCACTTGGTAACATATTCTTCGACACTTTCAGCACATATTGAAATTTGGGCTATTGCTTCTACAATGTTTCTTATAAGAATTTTTAGTGTGTAACTTGAACTTTCTAACAGTCTTTTCAAGATTTTTTTCCATGATTTTCTCACTGTTGACACATCTAAGGAGTTCCAAACTCACTGAAATTTCACTTTAAACACTTCATCGATCTGATCTAAACATTCTATTGATAGGTGAAATGATGCATTGTCTAGTAATAATCAAGTTTTTTCTCTTTTATCTATGCAGTACTAATATATTTTTACTTTTGGAATGATCTGTTTTTCATAGCAACGTTTAAAAATTTTACCATTCATCCTGGTTTTTTTCTGATGGTAATGTTCAACCAGAAGACTACTTTTATTTCTAACAACGCAAAACAACCAACAAAATGGTATGCACTCAAGCAATTCGCCACGTGAAAAATAGCAAATTCGTAAAAAAATTGTTTACATATTTTGAACAATCCGGATAATCAAAAATCCGGATAATCGAGGTCCGGATAACAAAGGTTTTACTGTATATGTATATATATGAAATGTAAAATATTTCACTAAATATTTACAGTCTGTAAAACTTTATCTAAATAATAAGCGATTGCTAAATTGGATTCATGTTAAATGCATAACTTTGAAATAAAGTTATAATAAATTAAAAATATCGATACATAGTGTGCAATCTTTTCTTTTGTCTTTGTTGTATAATATGCAATAAGAAAATATAGCTTCATAATCTATTTAATATTTAATAATTAATTTAATGTCCTTATTAAAGCATTTATAATTAAAATGAAGGTGAAAATGATATATTTTCTACCTAGGATATATTTTCAAGCATATCTACATTTTAAAAAATATTTGTAATCTGCCAATTCTTATTGATTTTTAAAGAGAATCGAAAAAAGAGAATGAAAATACTGACCATGAAATGGCTAAAACCTCAATCTAACAATGTGAAACTTAACTCTTAAGATTTTCTATATTCTTTCATTCTCTGTTGCGATCTCTCAATCACCCATATTTTAAGAAAAGTTTTACACTTCACTATCAAGTAGGGATTCTGAAGTCTCGGGGTTTTAAAAGTCCCGAGACTCGAGACTTTTATTTCCCCTTCAATAATATTGTAAATTTATTAAAATTAAATGTTTGTATGAATGTATTAAATACACTCAGCGCCTAATTTCCGGAGAGAGCCAGGTTGCATGCTGACGAAAAACAATATCTGGGAAAAATAAATAGGTAATTCTACCACAAAGGGACTTTGACCATCGACTTTGGCAAGCAGTTAAAAAGGTTATTGAGCAGAGTTTTTTCACTTTAACTTTTAAAAAATCTTGTGAATCCAACGGGTGAAGAGTTGTGAGACTAATTTGCGCTGGTTTCCCGTGCAAAATGTGATGAATTACAGCTCGTCTTTGGACCTCTAGATCCAATGGAGTAAGTCCTAGCATTACAGGAAGACATTCTGTTGAGCAAGTTCGGTAAGCTTTGGAAATAGCGAGGAGGGGAAACCGTTGTCCCCGAAGAAGTATTTGACATATTTCTTGTCGTTGGGTACAACTATATGCCCAACAACTTGCAGCATGACACGCAATACTGAGGAATATGGACTTGTAATAAAGCCGAGACGTAGGGAATGTTAACCCCCAACTTACCCTAGCCATACGTGCAGCCTTTTCGAAGCTTGTCTTATAACTAGCTATAGCAGTTTCCACGCGGTCCAAGAAAGATATTTTGTCATCTAATATCACACCGAGGTTTCTCAAGGTTCTCTGGACTGGAACTGTGATTGTATTAAACTTGACTATCGGTCAGTCAGTTTCCCTTTAAGCATTATACTACATGTTTTATGGGGTGCAAATATAGAATAGAATTATAATTAAAGAATCTGGTTTTTTTCATATCCAGAATTGAAAGAACGTTTCACTAATGTATGCTCGATGTTGCGGCGATGTGAGCGCGCAACCCTAGTATTTTTTTTTACATTTAACACAGAAGGCCTGGTGAACAAGGGTTTACAAAGAGTCAGCACGAACATGTGTGCATTTTGCCGAGTGTAAGTTTACACAGCAAAAAAATCCACAGTATCATCTAGGTAAGTGTTTCTTAACCATTTGAAAGAATCGCCCCAGAAATAAATTATCTACCGCCCCCCAAAATGCCATTTATTGCCATGTACGTCATATTAACAATTTAATAATAGCGCCACCCAAATTCTGAAAAATAAAAACGCCCCCTCAGACTTTTGAACGTCCACCAGGTGGTACCACCCCCGTTAAGAACCACTGATCTAGGTCATAGAAAATAATATTTCTTTAGATAACGATTGACCATATAATTTTAATCAGCATTTGATGATTTGGGGCATTTGGTGGCACAAAAATGACGTGATATTATTTCCATGGAAAAAAACATTTTTTGGGAGAGCTTTTGCTTCGTTTTCATATAAATATGGGTAACATCTTAAGGTTAGTTAGGATGCGTTACGATTTTTTACTGAAAAATATTGCGTTTGTTCTTAGGGACTTTTACGAAAGTGATATTAGTGAAAAAAATAATTCTTTCAAATTTAATATCATTTTATAAAAAAATGACGAAAAAAAATAGTTAGAACTTAAAAAAACATAGTGAGAGTTTAATTTTTGTAAAGAAAAAAGTTTTATAATACATATTTACTAAGTGATAATTTTACGTAAATTTAATAAACATTACATTTTTGTCCAATCATGAATGAAGTAAATTCAGTATTTTAGAGTAAAGTTTTTTATGTTTAAATATTCTTATATCCCATGAAGTGTGTTGTAATTATTGACAGTGGCGGATTAAGCACATGCGAGGCCCCAGGCGCAATACAATTTTGAGGCCCCTTTTTGAAACCTAATTCAGAAAAAACTAACACACCCTTAAAAGCGTAACGATAGCGATAAACTGATCAGTAGTCCTGTCTTAGCCCTATTCTTCTACTTTTACTCACTATAGAAGCAAAGATAGTATGAGCAACGGAGTTAAAGTAGTTCTCGTAGAAACAATTATCTTGAAATGAACTCTTTTGAGTGCATATACCTCACATCTGGTGCGGATATGGTATTAAAATTTAATAGAAGAAATAAATTACATTGTTCATACCAGCGGAAAAAATAATGAGAAATAATAAATCTTTAATCAAGTCTTTGTCTACATTCTACAACTTAGTTATGAAGAATTCCTCCAAGGGACATTATTTCAAGTTTAAAAAAAATAATAACCTTGAAACGCTGTGAAAGAAGATTCTGAAACCATAGCAGGTGATCGTGGCTACAACTTTGAGTACATCACGGAATAAAAAGTTTCAAAATATTTCGAAAATTATTTCGTACTAAAATGGTGGAAATACTACAACAATATAAATGTCTTATTTAATTTTTGGCTTTATTAAAAAAAAACTGAAATTACTCGTTATTTGGGTTTTGCGCACTTCTCACACTATACACAGATTCAAAATAAAAATACTGTTAACACTTCCTATCACTTGGAACAACTAAAACATAATATGAGCATTTATTTTCAAACTAAAATCCATTAATAGTTTACGAAAAATGACTCAATATAGAACTAAAATAATATATTAAATCTGGATAAACCGTTCAAGGAATGACACGCCTCTTTGTTTTTTTTTTTAAATATTTTAACTTACAATCTGAAATATTTTGTAAAATACAAAAATGTCTCCGACAAATTGATAATTTATTGCTTCGGCTTAAATCCAAAAGAGATCGGCTCAGTTTCAACATATAATGACCCTTCGCAACAGAGCAACAGCAGTAGTCAGCAACCTATTGAGAGACTTTGTAAAAAAAAATACTTTTGAAAAATTTATTTAGCTAGTGGGTAAAAGCAAAATATAAATACATTTTTTTAAAAACATTAAAAATATATTAATTTATAATACGTACATTTGCATATGTATGTGTAAATACAAATTTATTTTATAAAAACATACATATGAGTCGGCAAGTTGCTAAGAAATTTTGAGTAAATCACGAAATACTGTTTTGGGTATATATGGCGATTTTGAGTGTTTTAAAAGTTACTTTATATCTTCCAGGGTACAAATAAAAGCAAAATAAAATCTCTAATTCAACTAATATACCGTACAATTGTCAATAAATACAGAGAGAGAGCACGGGCATTTTTCAACAGAGCTGGTTTTGACAGGAAGAAAAATATTTTCGGTAGGTAATACTTTTCAGTGGCGGTTCATGTTTATTGTGACAAATAAAAAATGAAGATATTCTTAAATTATTTTTTTCGGAAAGTATATTCTATAGGTCAGAATGTGGTTTTTTTTCTGTAATTTATTTATCTAGATTTTCTAATTGTGCATCGAGTGAAAAAATGTATGAACAAGAATCAATAAAATTTATTAAAAGTAAAAAAATACATAGATATGACAAAGTATAGTTATTGATTAACATATATAAAAATGATAGGAAAATCTTGGCATACCTAATCTTTATTTGTTTATTGTATTAGATATTTTTATTTTACCTTATACAGTGGAACCTCGATTCTACGTTTTTCAAGGGATCGTAATAAATGAACGAATAATGCGGGAAACCGATAATGCGGGAAATCTTCAAATAACACAAAAAATGTTTAATTTTCAAAAAACTCATTTATTTATTAATTAAAGAACAAATAAATGTATTTTTAACTTGTTTAATACAAACTAAGTAGCCTATTTGCAGTTTGGGACTTCAATTTTAACAAACACTCTTCAAAATCGCGTACATTTCTAAGTCAACTAACTCCTTTTTGCTATGTTGACTCGTTTTTCTCCTGATTTTTTTTCCAATGTCTTTAATTATTTTCAGTTTCTCAACTAGAGTTCTAGTTTTCTTCATTTAGGTATTTTAGTTTTGACTTTTGAGTTAGAAAAATTTACGCAACCAGATGAAATGTAAGATTATTTATGAGCGAAAAAAATATTCTACAAAAATGGTCAATCGGGATAGATAGTAACTGGGACGGAACGATAATATTTAGATGATAGATCGAAGAAATCGGTAAATCGAGAAATGATTAACGAGGAATTACTAAACATTGCTATTACGGGGTGGGGTCTTAGTCGAAAAAAAAAAAAACGATCCATGCATAAAGACGAAGATAGTGAGAACGGAAGATCGGGGTTTCACAGAAAAAAACGCGAAACGAAATGCGAGGTAAGATTATTTATGAGAAATATTCAACGAAAACGGTCAATCGGGATAATATTTTTGACGGGACCAAAATATTTGAACGATAGATGGAGGAAAACGGTAAATCGGTGAACGGTTAATGCGGAATTATTTTACATTGTTCTTATGGCTGTTTGGCCGGGACTATGAAAAATGAACGAACCATGCGGGAAAACGGACAATGCGAGAACGGTAGATCGGGGTTCCACTGTAATGAGTAATAGTATTCAAGATATTATTAATACTTAATTTTCATACGGAAGTTCTGAATGAAGATTTTCAACTTTGATTTCGAAGGCTCGCAAATTGTTTTTGACAGAAATCATTTGAGAAGATATTTATTCATAAAAATATGCAGATCCAAATGATTATATTTTATTCATTTGATTATGTTCTGTGTTTTCAAAATTCTGGTAAAGATCTTTAAATTTATTTGTCCATATAACTCAACAGATGAACTTTCTTGGCGAGTAACTCAAAACCGTTGGCGAGTAGTAGGTTGCCGACCAATGCTCTACCCCTAGTTAACACATTGGCAACGTCGTGAATATGCCCAAAATATATGATACAAGTGCGGTCGACTATATATCATCATAACTTTTAACCTAGTAGAAAATATATTTTTAAAATTTTTGAATATTTTTATTAAGCTATTTTTTTTATTATATATAGTATAAGAAAAATAATGATATAATAGTCTTATTTTGATCAGTACTTTAAGATATATTGTCACATGTTATACGATTTCGTATTTTTTGTTAAAAAAAATCACTTTCATGTGTGAAAACAACGTATTTACATATCGGCAGGCATTGAATATGTTGAAACATAGATTGGTCCTGTGAATAAAGTTATAAATATGGTCAAAGTTAATAAATAAATAGGATAACATCGACAAATCTACGGAAACAACTGTGTTTTGTCACCAACTTTTTTCGATTTTGGGTTTGAACAACAAAACTAAAACTACAGTCAACTAAAATTACCTTATTTAAAAAATGCCTTTTTCAATTGCATCGGGGTTGCGGGTCACATGGATTTTATAAAAAGGGGTCGTCACCCGAATAAGGTTGGGAACTTATGCTCTAACCAGTGATGGCATAGATTACAACACCAATGGGTCTAATTTTTAATGAAAATAAATTAAATAACTCGCTGAATAATCTCAGCCATATGTAGGGATTGATTTTTAAAAATAAAAAAATACATCTGACCCGACTAACAATTACGCAAAAATAAAATTGAATGTTTTCCTAACGGCGTTTGGTAATAAGGTGTTCAACTTTTTCAATAATATTATTAATTAAACTATGGCCACTAATCAGGTCTGGATAAAATGCTTCAATGAATGTTCAACAGTTGTGCAATACTATTTTTTGTTTTTGGTAGTTGTATTTTATTAATTTCAATCAAATTCCAAATGCTTAAGATCTTTGGTTTATTCGCCCGGCACAAATGCTCTATTTGTATCAATAAAAACATACCAATGTGGGTTGGTTTGTTATCATTGATAGTTGGAATCGGTAATAAAATATTGCATAAGTTAAATGCCTTTAGTTCATAATTGCCGACATTTCCAAAGATAAAAAAATTAGTATTAAATTGACTCATGGCATATCAAAAATAAGTTTCAACAAATATGTTCAAAGAGTTATGAGCTAGTAACATCGCCTTTATCCAATGACGCGTATTCTTAGGGCCTCGGTGGCAATGAGTTAAGTAAATAAAATAAAATTGTTTGGGTCACCCTGTATAAAAGACGCCGGCGCATTTGTTACACTTGTTTTTCAGGACAGATATCCGATTTCAGTTTGGTTTCTTACATATTATAAAAACTTCCCTGCCAATTTGAAAACTTTTATGCATGAGTGAAGATAGCTTTATTCATGCGTAAAATAATAAATTGTGTTTGGTTAAGAACGTGTGAAAAACGACTGCCGATACGAAGGTATGTTTGAGCCTTGCCGTTAGCAATAAATAAGTGTTTCATAGGAAAAAAAAGATGTGGAAATTAAAATCATCTCATATATAGTGCTGGCCAATTCATTGTTAATCGCAAGTAACCGCCCGACATTGCGACTTTGAGTTTCTCTTTTTCTCGCAATTCAATGGTTACAACCCCTACTATTTTTTTCTATTGTTCAGTGATATTTGGCTTTCAACTGTTACAAGTTTCGTTTCTTTATCTTTCGCCAGTTTTGTGTGAATTGCGGTTGTGTCAATACGGTTAAAAAAAATGAAAGCGTATGACACTTTTTGAAATCAAAAATTTTGGCTTTCGCTGAACTAAAAAATTCCATTAATGAAATTTCGAAACATGTTGGATATATTGCTCCAGCTGTATCAGTTTTTTGAAGAAATTCAGAGAAACTGCTAAAATTTAACGCAATTAAAGAGGAGGACGACAAAGATTCACGACTGTGCAAGATTATAGAGATATAAAATCAATTATTACGAATAATCGATTTTTAATGTCATCAAAAATTCTATGGTACCATTTCGAAACAGAACATTCGCAGGAGGCTTGTGGAGATGGGGTTCAAGAGCCGAAGCGCTCTCAGAAAGCTACTTCTGACGGCGGCCACGAAGAAAAAACGTACGGATTGGGCACTAGCCAACAGATCGTGGACTGTGTATAAGAAGAGACATGTCATCTTCTCAGATGAGTCAAAGTTCGAGGCTTCACTATCGAACCGGGCCGTTATGGGGCGCCCAAAGAGTAATATATATAATAATCCACCCTCTGTAATAGTATGGGGGTGCATGACGTACAATGGGGTATGTAATTTCTTGATCATCAATAGAATGATGAACAGCATAAAATATAAATCGGTAATTATTGACGAAGTATAACCGATTTTTGAGGAGATGACGGGGGTGTTCAGTGACCCGATATTTCAGGGCGATTTCGCGCCGTGCCACAGAGCGAAAATTGCGAATCCAATTCATATTTCTCTAAATATTTTTTTATACAAATCAATTAACTCAATCATTAGGCTTCAGATTACAAATAAACAATTGGAATTACATCACTTCCCTGGCCAGCGAATAGCCCGGATTAAAATTCAATAGAAAATCTGTGGGCTATTATTAGGCGGAAGCTCGATAAACACCCGGAAAAAAAGGCTCAGGAGATAATCAAAGTAGTTCAATATGTGTAAGATAATGGAATTGGTATTTAAATAATAAAAAAAAATACGATTCCATGGCTAGACCAATTCTAGAGGTTATAAAGAATAAGGGAGATTCTACAAAATATTAAATATTTTAAAAAATATATAGTAGTAGGAGTATTATTTATCTTAAAATATTTTTAAAAGGTCCGTTAATATCTTATCAATCACATTGACAAAAGAAAGTTTGGTTCAAAATGCATTATATTTTGTTACAGTAATAAAACAATTAAAGCACAGCGATTATAAACAACAATTGGCACTGAAAAGAAAATACCAATTACATTAAAAGTGATTCTAAAATAGCACAAAATTAAAATGTTTAACACATCTAACATTTAATTAAAAAGTCATCTCAGATTAATAAATTTAGAATGGGGATTGAAAGTAATTACAAACATAATTAAAATTTGGGAATTCTTTGACAAAGTGATACAATGAAACTTTTAGAATCACTTTTAATGTAATTGGTATTTTCTTTTAAATGCCAATTGTTGTTTATAACTGTTCATTTTTGTATAAATAGCATTGTTAAATTATATTTCTTATCAGTTGACGATGCTCGTAATGAGCGAAACCGGTCCTGACATATTAAATAAAGTGGAATGAAGTACAAAGGAATATTGTGTTTTTACTAATCTCCACTGGTATTGGTCTACCTTTTTTTTTATTCTTTAGGAATGATCTATTAGCATGTTGACATGTGGTTTATAAAAGAAAAATGTAAATATTTCACTTAAAACTTAAATAATATTGATTTATAAATGAAATACATATTGTTTTCGCAGGATTAAGAATCAGTGGTTTCCTCATTATTGGCCTTATTCTTATGAATTTCAAAAAAATAAATAGTCTAAGGGCTTTAAAATATCTCTCTGCATCATTCCTCATACATTTTTTTAATAAAAATCCGTGGTTTTTTTATAAATAATCATATTTTAAGTTGCGCGTAAAACATACGTCATTTCAGTGCAAATATTAATGTGCTACTGACGCGCTTTGCTTTGCGGCGTTCAGCCTAGTTATCTTACGAACGATCGCTGATAAGCGGGCGCTTATCTCTTATCTTATCGTATTTATATCAACTACAAAAGGTCCAACAAACTATTATATAAGAATACTTGCAAACATTGTATCAGCAATATTAAAATAGATATTTAAGAAAATGTGAGTATTGGGGTCGCATTTCTTGAGCTTAGAACCAGAAAAGTTAACCACTACCACCTAACTCTAGCCTTATATCCCTTCTCTCTTCGAAAAAGAGATGTTTAGTGACAGGGCTACAAACAGTTCATACATACAAATTCACAAATAGATGTTTTACGGTTTCTATGCATTAAAAATTTGATTATGGCTAATTTTAAAAATCGGAACATCGGTATGTTTGCATTTTCAAAACCTATATTTCGGTATTGAAAAAATCCAATCCGTAAAAAGGGCCTCCAAATTGTGTTGCGCCTGGGGCCTCCCAAGTGCTTAATCCGCCACTGAATTTACTGTAAACTTATCAATGTAAATGGCCAAATATGTACTGCTGTGTATACTGAAGCCGTCGTAGATAATATACAAGTCAGAAATTGCAGTTATATACTAATTTAATCTAAGAATATTGTTTTCTCCAAAATTAGCAAGAGGCTCGCTAGCCTATATAAAAATTAACAAGTGAATCGCGTGAGCCCCTCAAAGCCCCCTCCAGCCAACCCCTGGATAGAAGGAGAAGGCTAGAACAGGACTAGTGGTTACTGATTAATCGCTTTCGCTGCGCCCAGTTACTAAAAAAACGGAAGGGTGTGAAGGAATTGTGAGACATCACAAACACCCATGCTTTCGAACATAAATCGATAAATCCATCGAAAAAAAGCTTTTCGTCCTAGAACTCATACCCTTGAGAGAAGAAGTATTATTTTTTTTATTGTTTTTTAATTATACTTTAAATAACTACATTACATTAATAAAATATTTTTAGGAAAAATACGTAGGCATTTACTTACTAGCTAGAGTTGAGAAAAATAAAAGATTATACACTTTATTGGCGGTCTAATTTTGTACATGAATAAGAGTAACGAGGACTGTAAATTCACAAGTTTATAACTAACTATATACTAATAAGCTAAAATACTTATAACACCTACATTTTCCCTTGTTATTTAATATATTTTTTTTATTTTAACTCACCTTAAAGAAAATTATCAATATTTGTGAACCTTCACTTTCTCAATCGCACGAATATTTTGACACGTATCAGAGCATATTTCACCACTTGAACACATTTTGAATTGATAATAATAAAAACTTTGAAAATATCAAAACTGTGCAAAACGAGAGTTTACATCGAAGCGTTATATAACACTAAAACGTAGGTTGAAAAAATATTCTTTCATCGTAAATATTTATTTACTCCAGATGCATTTGGAAAAAAAATATGACCTGTAGACTGAGATTATTATTTAGTGAAACATACAAAAAAGCCATATTCATTAATCCGTGAATAATTACGAGTTGGTTATTTATATTATAAAAACGAACAATATTCCTATATTCCTTAACAAAACTTCGCCGAAACATAATTTACGACTAGAACTGAAATATAAAAATGACACCATAGCCATAAATTAATTCAAAATGAATCCATGAATTGACAGCTCCTTCAGAGTCAAATATAAAAATACATGGTGCCGCTAGGTTTGCACGCATGCTGTCCTTGTAGTTAAAAGGTCGGCACATATGGTCTCCGCCGCTATTGAGTGTCCTACGCGACAAAAAGCACACCGCGATCAGTTTATCGGATATTTTGATTTGCTTTTAGGGTGAGAGTCACGGTCTAAAGAGACAAATTATTAGATTGCCTATATACAAAATTCGTTTTAATTGATAGAATCTAGCTTAATAGGATTTTCATTTCATTCCGGTTGAGTAGAGCATTCTTTATTATCATATCTTAAGTTTATTTGTTCAGGCAAAAATGATCGGGGAGTCAGTGACGTACTGAAGCAAGGACCTCCTATTTTTTCAATAAAAATCGTATTTTAACCAAACCGTACTATTTATTTTTGAAAAAAAAACTGAACATTGGCAAAATTAAATACATCAATAATTACATTAAGTATTCGTTTTTTTTTGAACTTTTATTAGACATTCATATCTATCATTTTTCGTAATAGCAAAAATAGACCACTGGGCGTATATCGACAGCCCTGTAGTATTTAAATTGTAAATTATTTATTTTTTGGAATAATGTTTAAGTTTGCTAACAATCATTTTTCGTAATAGCAAAAAAAGACCACTGGGCGTATATCGACAGCCCTGCAGTATTTAAATTGTAAATTATTTATTTTTTGGAATAATGTTTAAGTTTGCTAACAATCATTTTTCGTAATAGCAAAAATAGACCACTTGGCGTATATCGACAGTCCTGCAGTATTTAAATTGTTAATTATTTAATTTTTGGAATAATGTTTAAGTTTGCTAACAATCATTTTTCGTAATAGCAAAAATAGACCACTTGGCGTATATCGACAGCCCTGCAGTATTTAAATTGTAAATTATTTAATTTTTGGAATAATGTTTAAGTTTGCTAACAATCATTTTTCGTAATAGCAAAAATAGACCACTTGGCGTATATCGACAGCCCTGCAGTATTTAAATTGTAAATTATTTATTTTTTGGAATAATGTTTAAGTTTGCTAACAATCATTTTTCGTAATAGCAAAAATAGACCACTTGGCGTATATCGACAGCCCTGCAGTATTTAAATTGTAAATTATTTAATTTTTGGAATAATGTTTAAGTTTGCTAACAATCATTTTTCGTAGTAGAAGATTTTAAAATAAAAGTCGAAATATAGTTCTATAAAATATCCAATATTCCTTATGCATGTAAGAAATTAAAAAGATTTTCAAGGCCGGATGCAAAATATAACCATACCTTCCAATAATCGAACCAATGACACTGAACAAAATCAGTCAAATCAGCTCCCAGCCCAATAACGGCTGGTAAGGCTGGCTAATAAGCTTCAAAAAATCGAATCAGTGTATTTGATTATTTGAAAAAACTTCGTAGCGATGCAAACTTTCAAATAATGCTTCAGTTCTAAGCTAGGAAATTTGAATTTTGAACATTAAAAGACGTCCATTTCAATTGTTTTAAATTCGAACGACAGATGTCAAAAATATTGAAAAAAAAAATCTGGATAGGGACACCCTTCACCTAGCAGGATAAAATAAACTTTACAACCTATTCTCATATATGACAAATATATATAACAAAAATCATAAAAATCCGTCAAGTCGTTACAGAGGAGTTTGGAGACAAACATGTGACACGAGATTTATATATATATATATAGATTTACTGTCTTTCAATAACGAAAAAGCTTGCTCAAGTTTAATAAATCAATGATTCACTGTTTTTTTTTTTAATTTTGAGAAAAACAAAACGAGGGCCGAAAAAAAACTCCCGTGGGCCGCGTAAAATGCATTACTGATTTAAATAATGAAGTGTACATATGTAGGTCTTCTGTTCTCAAAATATTCTTCACAAAAAATAAATAATATTATTATATGTAAGGTTCATTTTTACACCCAAAAGTGGCGTTAGTAGTTTACTAAAAAGTCGGATGAATTTAACTTTTGAAATATTTATATTATATAGAGCATGGGTGGCCAGCCGTTTCAGCAGCCGGGCCAGATTTTAGAAATGAGATTTCCTACCGGGCTGTTTTTTTTTCTTTCTTAAATTTCTTTTATTATTCAAAGCAAACAAGAAATATATTGTTTTTTAAGATGATATAACAAAAATGAGAATCAAACATATTTATTAGATTAAAGTTAGGCAATACAAAAAATAATAATATAAATAAACGAAATATAATAAATTTTAGTGAGACGTCTGATATTGTTTGTCAGAACTAAGTGCATCAATGTTGATAACGATTGAAATTGTTGCTACACGCAAACAGTTTTCCAAATGCTCAACAATGATTCGTGTTCTCATTTTAGATTTAATATGCTTCATTCGACTAAAAAGCTGTTTCCAAATAGCGAGATCATCGATTGAGCATGTTTGTAAAATGCAGGATATTTCTCCTTGTCCAAATATGTTTTGTAAAACTCTTCCAAACCAAGCTGATTGAATTTTTCCTTTAACTGTGCATCACAACACATTTCACAATGTTCCATTTGTAAATAAATTTACGTCTACAGAGAATGGCGTTGAAAATGCAGCAAAAAGTTGTCACGATAGTTGAATCAATGTACTGAGATACTTCCATATATGAGATATGATACGAACTACGCACGTTGGAATGTTTTTTTGATAGTTGTATGCAGGGCTTTTTTTACCCTGTAACGCGGCGGAACTTCCGGCACCTTTTTTTCTCGAAATTTTAATAAATGTTCGTAATTTTTTTTTTTTCTATTTTAAGACTTTAGTTTCTTTTCTTGGAAGCCATTGACTGTTAATCCATTTTGAATATATAGGGTATCATAGGACCCATAAATTAATGTCATGCAAAAGATTATCAGGTATGTACTTTCTTGGAAAGGGCTTGTTGTACATTATATTTTTTGTTCTGTTCTGTTCCCTTATTTCAAACCCAATCTGAGCGAACGTGACATGAACAAAAACGAAAAGTCTTTAATATCGCCGATTTCTTGGAACTAAATATCTATACATTTGAATCGATTGAAAATATGGCTAATAGTAGAATACTCGAAATTTAATTTGCCGAAAAAAATTATGATGGGTTTTTTTTTTCCTATGTTTGGCTATGCTTCATCTGCCTGTATCCAACTTTATAGTCATTTATTACTGACCCGTGAACCTATCGACATCGTTTGGTGAAAAGTTAAAAGTGCGCATTCGAACACAGAGAATCTACTACACACAAAACAGTTTTGAAAATTAATTCAGAATCCGAAAAGAAGAAGATAGAAAATATTTTATTAAAATCATTATCTCGCGAAAAAGTAGTAACAGCAAAAAATTTTCGAACTGCATATCGTATAGTAAAGGAAAATCAATCTTTTAATACTTTTGAAAGTGAAATAAATCTCCAAGAGTTAAATGGAATCGAAATGGGTCATATTCTTCATTCCAAAAATTTTCTAAATTCCAATTAACATTATAAATCATATAAGTCATGAAACAAGAAAGAAAGTATACAACCATATTGTCGAAACAAAAAATAAAATTTCATTGTTAATTGATGAATCAACTACAATAATTAAAAATCTACCCTCATTGTTTATGTTAGATGTTGTGTCCAAAATGTTGAAATGAATTCACCAATTAATTAATTTTTGGATTTGATAGAACTTGAATGCGTAACAGCAAAAGGAATATTTAAAGCTTTACTCCAATGTCTACATTTTTATGGGATGACGAAAGATTTTTTAAAAAAAATAATTGATTTCAGTAACATGCGACGGCGCTGCTGTAATGCTAGGGCGTAAAAATGGAGCGAAATAATAGTATGGCATTGTGCTAATCATAGATTAGAATTATCAGTAGGTGATGTTCTGAAGGAAATATCTGCAATTAATAGATTCAAATCATTTATTGATAAACTTTATGTTTTATACCATGCGTCACCGAAAAATAATCGAGAATTGAATTTATGTGCAGAATCACTAGGCGTTGAAATACTGAAAATTAAAAGAGTTTTGAGTACCCGTTGGGTGCCATCCAGTTTTCGCTTAGTTTCGGCTGTATGACAAAATTATGAATCTCTTGTGCGTCATTTTGAAGACGCGATTAACGATCCAACAAGAGACAAAAATGATAAGTGTACATACGAAGGCCTTAGGAGAATTTTAACATCAAGTACCTTCTTATTGGATCTTGGATTGATGAGTGAAGCTCTCCAGGAATTATCAGAATTATGTTTAGATTTACAAGATCGCAATGCTACACATTACATTGCAAAACAAAAAATAAATGCCCTGTTTCAAATTTTTGAAGAAAGAAAACATAGTTTTGGACCGTATTACAAATATGCTGCAATTGCTGTAGGCGATCTGCGTTTTCGTGGAGTTACACTTAACAATAAGGTTTCGAAAAATAATAGTCCTATTGATCCGAAATTATTTTTTTTCCACGTTGAAATTCAATAAAAAAGAAGATGTGGAATTTGCACTCTCAGCTCGAGTACTCGATAAAAAAATCTTCTTCTTGTGGAGCATACGGCCGCCACGCGGCACCTCCATGTTTCCCTGTCTCCCGCCAATTGCTTTGCTTCCTCCCATGACATGCCAGCATCCCTCAGTTCCGCTGAGTACATCCTATGGATAGTACCCGACGGACGTCCGGGACGCCGGAATCCCACCGGTCGAAAGAAGAGGCAGGCAGGATTGAGGCTTTCCAGAGGCATCCGCAGCACGTGACCCAGCCAGTTCCAACGTCTCTCCATAACCACTGACGTGACGGGACGCTGTCTTGCACGCTCCCTTATCTCTGAATTCCTCACAAAATCAAACCACCTCACCCCCATTATCCGACGCAAGCATCTGTTCTCGAAGCTCAGTATACGGTTTTTCTGAGTCTTCGTCGGGTGCCATGATTCGCAACCGTAAAGCAGTAAAAAAAAAAAAAAAATATATATATATATTGGCCTGAAAATATTAATGACCAGTTGAAATTTGGAGAGATAGAAATTAGAAATATGCCAATCAAATTACAATTAGACGAACGAGAAATGATCCGTGGATTTCGCCAATATATTCTCGAAAAGAAATATTTTAATTTAAAGTTTAATTTATGCACTGAATTCTATTCCCATTTCTTCAAGTGAATGTGAACGCGAGTTTTCACAAATGAATTTAATTATCAGCCCAATGAGAGCTTCGTTGATGACCATAGCAGTTTCGTCACTTTTGTTTATTAAACTCGTCGAACCACCTTTGATACTTTTTGATCCTTCAAAATACGTTGCTCAATGGTTTCTAAGAGGAAGACATTCGGCCAAAGACACCAACCAAAAACAAAAGAAATAGGGGGACCATTTACCTGACGAAAATTGGGAAAAACTGTGGAAATCATTGTAATTGGAATTTAATTTTGGATAGCGTTTTTAATAAATTACATTTACATTTTTTTAATGTTATATTACATGATGTATGTAATGTTCTTTGTTTTTTCTACAATAATTTCTAAAATAAATATAAAAATATGTATATTTTGTTTTATTTTCTATGCATTATATGAAAAGACGTCATTAATTCTATCAAAATGATATTCGAATATATAATAAATAATATACATTCTTAGAAAATGCTCGAAAAAAGTGCGATCCGGCAGCTTTTTTTTTTCAAAAAAAGCACTGGTTTATGTACACTGAAAGAAAAAATGTGTGCATATGCTCCGCGGGCCACAAGTAGACACCCAGCGGGCCGAGGGTTGGCCACCGTTGATATAGAGCTTTTCCATAGATGTCTCTATGGCTTGGTCTCTGTGGCGTACTGGTCAGAGCGTTCTGATTTCGCTCGCAAGAATATCGAGAGATCGATTTTTGCCAGATGGACTTTTTTTCATTAATACGAAAATAAATTGTTTTTACAAAACATAATTAATAAAAGTATGTCATGGCTTCAAAAATCCACACATACATAGATATCTGTGAAAAATGAAGAAAACATATGGCGTCCGTAAAAAAGAAACCCAAAATGGTGACAGCGGGTCGGGACTATCTTTCTAGACGTCATCAGAAAATAAAATATCTTTCGGAAGAAGAAGAAGAAGAAGAAGAAGCGGCCTTGGTAGGAGGACATATGAAGTGAAAAATGAAATGTAAAAAGTGAATATTTTATACACTAATACAGCGATTTCCAAACTGGGAGGCGCGCCTCCCTGGGGAGGCATGGACTATTGCAAAGGGAGGCGCGAACAGTCCAACATATTTATTTACCCTTTAAAACGTGTCTTTATTACTATATGAAATAAAGTATGGGGAGGCGCGAAGATATTTTTTTCTTCAAAGGGAGGCGCAATGACAAAAAGGTCGGAAACCACTGCACTAATATAAAGATGATAACCCTTTTCCATAGTCACTATAAATATGATTCATATGACTTAACGTATAATTTTATCGTGAAATTACTTTTGTAAACCGATTGGTTATTACTGTGTGTCGATTCAATTTCATTGATTCAAAGTTTGTATTTATTATTAATATTAGCTGTAGTAAAAAGATGTGAGGTACTTTTCAAACAGGTTTTTTAAAATTAGTCGTTGTCGGTCTCTAACCTTTGTATTTTTTTCGTGTCGTGGGACAACTCAATTTGTGTTTAGTGTAAAAAAAATCTTTTTTTTTCATTCACCCCAAACATAATGACCGAGATTTGCCCTTCATTGTTTTGATTGGTGCAAATGGCTCGCGAGTTTTGCTGTATTGCTTGTGATAATCCTGAATTAAATGCTATGCTCGGATGTCAACCTCGTAAACATTCACATGCTTTATTTTGTTTTGAATTATAAATGTGACAAGAGATAATTAGAAGACCATTGTTATATTGTAACGGCATTCAAAAACTTGATTGAGGTTCTGAAAGGCGTTTTCAGGCTAGTTTTTGGCTCATACAAAGTGAGGTGGTGTTAATATACATAAATACACCTACGTGTTAAGTCCAGAATTTCCTGTATTTTTTTTTTTGTGTGTCTTAGAGCCACCCCCTTGGATTCGCAATAGTTTATCAAAAATTCCCAACTGGTCTGAGACATGTTGTCAATACGTGATAGATTTGTCTCGTTTTTCTAGAAATAAAAAAACAAGCACCATATTATTTATTATTTATTGCCAGCAAACAGATAAATTGCGAAGGCATTAATGATCAATCGCCCAATTCTTTCACAAAATTGATTAAAAATTGATAAAAATGAAGTATTTTAAAAAATATCTTGTACAGGCTTAGGTATGTTATTTCATTTTAAAGGTGTTCGGTTAACAGTTAATGACTAAATTAATTGAAGAACCAACTGTTTGTGTCTGAAATCATAAACAAAACATTTTTTTTTCTCAAAACTCCATAAGAGAAAACAATTGCAAGGGCCGTTTGGTTGTTCCATGAATTGCCTTAAGAGGTGGATATATTCAGTAACAATTCAACATTGAAAAAATAATATGTAAATATCATTATGCTTGCTCTGTTCTGACATTTTTAATGACCTTTCAAAAGTTTTTGTCACAATAGACATATAGACAGATAGTAGACAAACTTTAGTTTCATCATTACGCAATCAAATTATTATTTTATCCTTTGTAATGATCCTTTGTTGTCATGATGGTATGATATAAATAAGTATTATTATTAAAAAAAAAATTGTAAATGCAAACTTTTTGAATTTTGATTTCCTGCGTATTTACGTGCTCTTTGGGTAACAGCATCTTTAAGATGGTTAATTTTACAATCTCATTGGTTCCAGTGGATTGACCTGTCAAGTAGAAATAATAAGAAATTAACAAATATTATTGGAAAATATCCAGTCTGTTCACGAAAGAGTCACCATTATATTATATCTATCAACTGTTCTCGCATTCTTTGTTTCCCTGCATTAATCGTTTATTTTAACTGTCCCGCCAAAACACCCACAAAAAATATATTAAATTATTGCGCATCGATTGTTCCTCGATCTTTCTTCTAAATATAATCATCCCGATTGACTGTTTTTGCTTAAGACTTCCAATTTCGCTCATAAGTCTTGTCTCGTATTAGTCGTATTTTGTTGCGCGATTTTTTTTAGCCCATAGAATATTTTTTTTAGATGTATGTAAATGTTTTTTTATATTTATAGAAACAATGCAAACTTTATTCCCTTTATCTATTTTTCCAACTTATTTGGTTAGTGACT
Source organism: Himalopsyche anomala (assembly GCA_031772345.1). NCBI lineage: Eukaryota > Metazoa > Arthropoda > Insecta > Trichoptera > Rhyacophilidae > Himalopsyche > Himalopsyche anomala. Next base: position 344,272 of record JAHZMQ010000025.1, on the reverse strand, counting down.
CACAGACAAAAAATACTTTTTTAGGAAAAGTATATGCATACTAAATGTAAGCCCGTTGCAGTCAACGGGGGGGGAGGGGATGATTTTTTTGCATTTTTAAATTATCAGAAAATTTACTGGCGTGAAAAATTAAATGAAAACTTATTTATTGAATAAACATGAAGATCTAAACGTAATTAATTCTCTAAATAGATTTTTTTAAGAATACACCCAGTTCTTTAAAAGAAATATCCGGAAAATACAAGAAAATACACCGGGATTGCAAAACAAATTAAGGAAATAGTGGAAAATTAAACAGGCACGTAAAAACAGGATTTCACTGAGCTGTAAATAATCAAAATTTATATCCAAACAAAATTGAATAAAAGAAAACTTTCTGCTCAAAAGTTTAAAAAAGAATTCGATCCATATTAAAAAAAATGTTATTATTTTACTTAAAATTTTATTAAAAATAAGCTTTTGCGATAGCAGGGGCGGAGTGTCGATTCTTAAAATGTTAAGAAACCGTGTTACATATGGAATGGCAAAAATCATCAAGGCTGAGTGCAGGGTGTCGACTCTTTGAATGTTGAGAAACCGTGTCACATATAGGATGACAACAATCATCAAAACAGTAGGGAGGCGTCGTCCCTTATAATGCTATAAAAAATCACGTTTGATGTGAGTAGGAAAATTTCCAAAAATCTTAAAAAAGTTGGAAATAAATGAAATTATATTTATATATTTTGTCCTTAATGACAAAGCCTAAATTAAATGTATATTTTATCTTAAAGTATGGAAGTTAGTCAAAATATATTTACATAATTTATGTATAACTAGCTGACCCAACGAACTTTGTACCGCCTCAAAATCAATAAATATTGTGTTAATTAATTGGCTGAATTAAATTTAGTTTAAATGAATACTCAAAATGAATTAAGTTCAATAAATGTGCAAAATTCAAAATGAAAAGTATTTTAATTACATTGAAATGATGTTATTCACGTGGCACAGTCGATAGGTCTAAAGCAGTGATGCACAAACGCGGCCCTTTTTTAATTTTGTGGCGGCCCTTAAATCTCTTTCTCAAAAATACTTTTTTCACGTAAAACATGTATTAAACAAATTTAAGCAAGCTTTTTCTTCAATGAAGGAGAATAAATCGGTTCATAGAAACAGGCTTACAAATATTATGTCAAATTAAAAAAAATAGTTAAAAATTAACAAAGACCATGAACACATTAACTTATGAATCTATATATATAAAACAAAGTGGGGTTATTTACACCACGTATATCTCGAGAATTATAGAATGGATTTCAATGATCTTTGATTTATTAAATTGGTCTTTGGCTAGAATAGCAGAATAAGCATTAAAACATCGGAAAAATATCACGGAAATTATAAAGAAAATAATATTCTCATACAGAACAAGATTTTTAAATGACGAACAGCTTCAAATAATTAAAATGTTGTTTTATGCTGGGTTCAGGTAGATGACAATAGATGGCACTGTTTTCTATATTTGTTTGTTTTTGCTTCTTTGCATACGATTGACTTTTAAATAATTTTAAATTTAGAATATGGATTAGAATAAAAAAATCGATGATATGAAATGAAAACGAAAGAAAATCGGATAATATTGAAATAAGGTTATGTTTATAATTAGGTATGATACATTTTTTGACAATACGATGTTTGCACGAACGTTGCTCTACTCTGAGATGCCACGTTATTACATTTGGACACTACATCGAAGACATTTTAACGTCTAAAGCAAGGCGATGCGGTTCCTGATCACCCTAATGACTACTGATGCTCTTGGTCGCATTTACACAGTTTATCTGAAAAATGACGGATGCTTCTTTCTACTTGCATGTCAACAGCTCAATTTGCTTGAAAATGATACTTATTAGGACATGCCAATCGAAGAAATTCTTTCTGAATCTCCAAGTCAGATACGCACATAATTTTCTATCATTATTTTGACATGCTTCAACAAGGTACAAGGATGACATATCAGAAGATATTTACATCAAATTCGCGTCAGTTCAGGGAATCCCGATCTCGAGATGAATGAAGAGATAAATAACCAGGCTTTGCTTTAGATCAAAGACATGTGTTACCTCATGTGCGGCAGTTTGTTAGTCAAGTTAGGAATGCCAACGCCACATCGTGAGACTGGGAAGATATTCCTCATGTCATTGATTATGGCCACTGTTCGTGCGAGACCCGAAATTGTTGTAGCAGTTTCTTCTTCTGGAATAGCGGCTACGTTGATAAAAGCATGCCGAACGGCTCATTCAGCGTTGAAATTTCCGTTAAATCTCCAAGCGACTGAAAAACCGACCTCCAATAATGCGAAACACTCAGCAATGGCCGAAGTTTTGGAAGCGAGTAACATCATCAACTGGGATGAATGCACAATGGCGTGCAAACGCGCATTGGAAGCACTCAACCGAACTATGAAAGATCTGCGCAGTGACTCAAGATGTTTTTCAGGCGCAATGATTTTACTTTCTGGCAATTTCTACCAAACACTACCAGTCATTCCAAGATTGATCGTTGCCGATGAAATAAACACTTGCCTCATCGACTCTGTGGCGCTATGTGAAGAAACTTCTGCTGACGACAAACATGCGAGTGGCCTTGCTAACCGCTCCATCTGCCGAAGATTTCTCCAAGCAATTGCTGACTACCGGGAGCGGCCGTGTTCCTGTCGACGAATCGAACGGATTGATTTCGTTTCTGCCGATTTTTTGCAATTTCGTCTCAACGAAAGACGGCTTCATCAACAAAATGTTCCCGAACAACTAATCACAAAAATCACAATTAGTTGAGTGAACGAGAAATTCTCGCAGCAAATAACAAATATGTGGATCATTTAAACTTCACAATTTAAAATCAAATCGTTGGTCCACTGCATTCCCTCAAATCTTTCGACTGTGCCACGTGAATGACATCATTTCAATGTAATTTAAATACTTTTCATTTTGAATTTTGAACATTTATTGAACTTAATTCATTTTGAGTATTCATTCAAACTGAATTTAATTCATCCAATAAATTAACACAACATTTATTGATTCTGAGGCGGTACGAAGTTCGTCGGGCCAGCTAGTTAAATATAAATGAAAAATAAATATTTCACAATGAAATGATTTTTGAATTAGCAAGTACTCATGATCTTTTTTTTGCATGGCTTATTTATTTTCTAAATAACATGGTCAAAATAATAAAATGGAACCTATTACTCATTTATCTAAATTCACTTAATCTTTTTTACACGTTTTTAAGGCTGTTTTACATGGAACATACATATTTTTGTATAAAAAAAGGATTGAGCGTACTTTAAATCATTTTTTTCTTTGCGGCCCGAACCAACGAAAAATTTGTTTTATGCGGCCCGCTAGAAGGTAGAGGTTGTGCATCACTGGTATAAAGGAATGCAGTGGACCAACGATTTGATTTTGAATTGTGAAGTTTAAATGATCCATATCCTTTTTTTTAGCCCAAGAATTGCTCATTCACTCAGCCAATTGTGATTTTTGTGATTAGATGTTTGGGAACATTTTGTTGATGAAGCCGTCCTTCGTTGAGACGAAATTGCAAAAATTCAGCGGAATCGAAATCAATCCGTTCGATTCGTCAACAGGATCACGGCCGTTACCGACGATAGTGGAGAAATCTTCGGCAGATAGATTGTTTAAAAATGCAACTCGCATGTTTATCGTTAGCTGAAGTTTCTTCACATACCGCCACAGAGTCGATGTTTTGAGGCGAGCGTTTATTTCATCGGCAGCGGTTGATCTTTGAATGACTGGTAGTGTTTGGCGGAAATCGCCAGAATTAAAATCATTGCGCCTTCAAAACATCTTAAGTCATTGCACAGATATTCGATTGAGTGCTTCCAATGCGCGTCTGTGCGTCATTGTGCATAAATCCCAGGTGATGATTTTACTTGCTACCAAAACTTTGGTCATTGCTGAGTGTTTCGCAATCTTGCATGTCAGTTTTTCAGTCGTTTAAAGGTTTAACGGATATTTCAGCACTGAATGAGCCGTTCGCCATCCTTCTATCAACGTGGCCGCTATTCCAGAAGACAAAACTGCTACAGCAATTTCGGATCTCGCACGAACAGTCGCCATAATCAATGACATGAGGAATATCTTCCCAGTCCCACGATGTGGCGTTGGCATTCCTAACTTGACTAACAAAATGCCTCACATGAGGTAACACATGTCTTCGATCTAAATCAAAGCCTGGTTATTTATCTCTTCATTCACCTCGAGATCAGGATCCCCGAACTGACACGAATTCGATGTAAATTGTCTTCCGACATGTCATCCTTGTACTTGTTCCACAAATCACATGGATTCGATGTGTCAAAATAATGATAGAAAATAATGTGCGTATCTGACTTGGAGATTCAGAAAAAATTTCTTTAGCGATTGGTATGTCCCAATAAGTATCATTTTCAAGCGAATTGAGCTGTTTCCATGCAAGTAGAAACATTCGTCATTTTTCGGATGAACTGTGTAAATGCGACCAAGAGCATCAATAGTCATTCGGGTGATCAGGAACCGCATCGCTTTGCTTTTGACGTTCAAATTTCTTCGATATAGCGTTCCAAGTGTAATAACGTGTCATCTCAGAGTAAAGCAACGTTCGTGCAAAATATTGCTGTCAAAAATTTATCATACCTAATTATAAACATAACCTTATTTCAATATTATCCGATTTTCTTTCGTTTTCATTTCATATCATCGATTTTTTTTATTCTAATCCATCTTCTAAATTTAAAATTATTTATAAGTCAATCGTATGCAAAAGAAGCAAAAACAAACAAATATAGAAAACAGTGCGATCTGGTGGATTTTTCTGAAACCAGCATACGACATTTTATCGTTTGAACTGTTCGTCATTTAAAAATCTCTTCCTATATGAGAATGTTATTTTCTTTATAATTTCTTTCCCGTGATATTTTTCCGATGTTTTAATGCTTATTCTGCTATTCTAGGTGGACACAAATTTAATAAATCAAAGATCATTCAAATTCGCGCAGCAATTCTCGAGATATACGTGGTGTAAATAACCCCACTTTGTTTTATATATATAGATATCATACATATCAGAATTCGAATATTCGTAATGTATGTTAAATGTTCAAATATATTCGACCCAAGACATTGTTATAAAATGGAAAATTCCCAAAAAAAAAAAATCAATATTTTGTGTTGGAAAATGTCATATTTTATATTTGCTATCAAAACTTTATTATTTAATTTCTCAAAATGTATGTGAAATATCATAATTCGAATATTTTTGAGGTTTGAAAAAACCCAGAAACAAAATGCAATTTTCACATAAAAAATAATCGAAATTAATTACACATTTTATCACAATGTTTGATAAAAGTTTACATTTTTTTATTGCGTAGAGGAGTTAAGGATTCGCATTATTATATTTGTATTTTTATTATTAGAAAACTGATAAATAATAATAAAAAAGTCACTTATACTCTTATGGCTTTAAGCATTTAATATTCACATTTTGAAAATTAATAAGGGCTATAAATTATACTCTAGGAACGTCATTTTTATCGTCAATTAATTGATGGCAATTATTAAGCATACACACTGTAAAAATAAACAATCTTGATTATAAATACAATAAAAGTGCTCAAATGCTTACCAAGTTTAGTTTTCAATTTGTAAATTATCTTTCGTAAATCCATCCCATGCAATGCAATGAGAATAACCTGAAAAAATGTTACATTTTAGTGAAGCAAAGAAGGCATTAAAGATTGCAACCGCGAGTTTCCATTCGTTTTCTTGTCCAACTTGGGATTGGTAACATCAAATTCCGGGTTGAACGAGAACTAGTGAGCAGAATCACAACTCTTAATGAACCCTATGAGCGGTAACATCGTAAAGTTGCAGCGTTGTCTTTTATTTTATCAATCTTAAAAATATATATATTATCTATGGAGCAATAAATCGATCGCCAAACATTTTTAGAAACAAATGTGGTCCCTTGAAAAAGTTAATCATTAGTCAATTAAATTTGAATCGTTCAAATTATGTACACTCCCACAGATTTTGTCACTAACGACCCGGGTTTCGCCTTTCGGCATCTTCAGGCGTTCAAGCGCACGGATGAACTTGAACTGACGCTTAGTAAATGGATGTTTCGTGTTTATATATTAAATAAATGTATCACTGAGTCTAAAGCCATCGCTGGTGAAAAGGATAAGCTCATGGGAATTCCCAAAGATTTGAGTAGTGAGTGGTTTTAAGAATTATATTTATTTGTTTGTCGGCAAAGGTTTTATGATATTATTTATATTATTTATATAGGGTATAGAAGTGGAGAGCCTGGAAGGAGCCCGGAGCCCTATATAAATAATATCATAAATAATATCATTAAACCTTTGCCGACAAACAAATAAATATAATTCTTAAAACCACTCACTACTCAAATCTTTGGGAATTCCCATGAGCTTATCCTTTTCACCAGCGATGGCTTTAGACTCAGTGATACATTTATTTAATATATAAACACGAAACATCCATTTACTAAGCGTCAGTTCAAGTTCATCCGTGCGCTTGAACGCCTGAAGATGCCGAAAGGCGAAACCCGGGTCGTTAGTGACAAAATCTGTGGGAGTGTACATAATTTGAACGATTCAAATTTAATATTGAAATTCCACCAAGCACCTTCAGTCGAAATCTTAAATTAGTCAATTAGTTAATATGGAAATAAAGTTAGCACAAACATGCGTGCCCTACTCTCAAAAAAATAATTGAAAAAACAAAACATCTTAATACTTTCAATTGCAAAACTGAGATCCTACTTCTTACAGAGAAGGGCAGACGATCGAAGAAGTATTCGCTAAAATCACTCACCGGGAAAATCGCTGAGATAAGAGAGAAAACAATATCTTCATTTATTCCTAATTCGTTATCTGTGTAAAAACTCCTGAGGCCAAGGCAGCGTCCTGTTGATTTGTCTGTTTCTGAAAAGTTTGAATTATTCTGAAATTAATGAATTTAGGGCTGGTTGGAACAACCTGCTTAAGTGAAAGTTTGTGTTAAATTAAATCATTAATTCAACAAAATATGTGAGCAGGCTTCTTCGTTGATGAAGCAAAAACAATTAGTTCTTAAAAAAAAGCCTACTGATTTCACTTATGTCGGATTTGATTTTGCAGCCCCTTACTTCAAATGCCGAATTCTAACAATTAAATTTAAAATTTACAATGACAAAGATCGAATTAACTTTTGAATTATAAATACAACATGTATACCAAGGATGCCTCTTGCATGAGAGCAAAAAGTGTACTGTGCTCCTACGTACATATGCCATTAATAAGTGATAAATAACTTTAAATATACCTGCTGTCAAAGTTTGTTTAACTTCTTATGACATATAGGAGGACAAATCTCACATTACAGCGTCTAATTTTTATAGAAACATTTTTTTTTGTAACGTCACGCTCGGTATGATTATGAATCATGTAACTTTTTCGTGTCTATGAAATATTTTAACTTAGATTGGAGCAAAAGACTCCCCAAATTTAAATTGCAAGAGCGTTTTCAAACTTGAACGAAAAACTATACGGGTAACTGTATGTAAAAGTAAGGATTGGGCCGTGAAAAAAACACCAACAAATTTTATAATCACATTTTAATTCTACGTGATTTCTTTTAACTACAAGATGACTGGTAATGATAATGTATGTATGTATATGAATACTATTTATAACAATGATTGTATATAATTGGTAAAACGGAAAGAAATGACATTTTGTTTAGTGGGTCAATTTGAAATCAGTTTGCCACCGGTTTCTTATGAATCAACAGCTTGTTATTGGTATCACTGTAATGCTCCATCAGAACTCTTTTCGCTGTGATTTACCGTAATAGAAAGTGCCGAAGCCAGAGACCGAAGAGATGCATTTTGGATATTTTATGGTATTTTTGATTGGTCAAGGATTAAAACCGAAAAAAGCCTCGCAGACTATTTGCGATATTTGTGGAGACATCTTGTACATTTGTAAGTGCTTTGGATGGCTTAAACGTTTAAAAGTGGTGATAGAGAATCGAAAGACAAACCGAAAACAAGAAGACCTCTCAAAATCAAAGATGGAACCCTGAACTCATCGGTGGAATTTGATCCTCGCAAAACAATCAAGAAATTGTCACAAAATTTTGGTTATCCACCGACAACAGTGCATGAAGCAGATCCATTTTTCAGAAAAACTATCGCTGGAGATGTGAAATGGGTCCTTTGAAGCAGCGTTTCTCAAATGATGGGTCGCGACCTGGTACTAGGTTGCTAAAAGCAAAATGCCGAGTCACCAATTTTCTTAAATAATTCTGTATATTTTGTATTATTCGTATAGAGACTGTATGGACAAAAATATACTGTTTTATTTTACCTATAGGCTGGTAGTATGGGCCATAACAAATTTAGTGGGTCACGAAAGAGAAATATTAAAATAGCCGGGTCGCAGGAAAAACGTTTGGGAAACGCTGCTTTAAGGTAATCCTAGGAGATAAAAATGGTTGTCATCGAAACAGGTACCTGTACCCACTCCTCGACCCAAATTGGCGTTAAAAAATGTTATTTTATTGTTTGGTGGGATGTTTTACGAATAGTTTTACTACGAACTATTAAAACCCAGTCAGACGGTTACTGCTGAGATGTGTTGTGCCCAATTAGAAATACGAATGGTAGAACTGATTAAAAGGTAATTACAAAAATAATTTTACATGTAAAAAATCACTTGGATTCATAGTTTAATAGCAAACCGCCAGAATTTTACGAAAAAAGACGTAAAAAACCTGCCTATTTTGTGGAGGAAAATCATACCTAATGACGGAAATTATTTTATGGAATATTATTCCATGGTTTTTTTAATGTTTTTTTTGTAGTATTAAAAAAAAGACATTTCTTCCTGTTTTACTTTTATAACGTTTGAGAAGATTAAATTTAACTGTTCTTAAGGCTATCGTTAATATATTAGGTAGTTCGGAAAGAAATGACCATTTTTTTATTTATTGAAACAAAATTATTTGCATATAAAATATACATTACTATTCTATTAAATAATAACCATCGCTTTCTACAATCTTTTTCCACAAAATAGGCAGTTTTTTGATACCTTTGTCGAAAAAATCTGGTGGTTTACCATTAAAAACGAATCCAGGTGATTTTTCATCTGCTCCGCATTAATAAACTTTTCAACAGGAAATGAATATTTTATGGATCTAAAAAGATGGTAATCTGGTGGCGCTATATCAGGTGAATATGGTGGGTGTGGCAAAATTTCGAAATCCAGCTCTCTGATTTTTTCCTGGGTAATTTTTGTTGCGTGTGGTCTTGCATTGTCGTGGTGAAGAATTCGCCTCTGATTATATACTAGAACTGATAATTTTTTAAGCAATTGCACCTTTAACCGCTCTAATTGGGCACAATAAATCTCTGCAGTAACGACCAGGTTTTAATAATTCATAATGAATTATTCCTTTAACATCCCACCATATCCAAAGGAGACAGTATTTTAACGTCAATGTTGTCCGACCAGTAGGCACAGGTACCTGATTTTCTGATAACCATTATTTTTTTCTTCTCGAATTACTGTACAGGACCCACTTTTCATTCACAATAATTCTTCTAAGGAATAGATCCGTTTCGTGACTGGACAATAGAAATGCACAAATGGTTACTCGTTGATCTAAGGCCGTTGGAGAGAGCTTGTGCGTCACGCAAATTCATTGCCTGTTTTTTTCCCAAGCCTTTTCAAATAATCGTATACTGTTGTCTTCGGGCAACCAAGTTCATGTGACTATTCCTCAATTGTTTTGCGCGGATCAGATTCGACCAACGAGTTCAAGGTGTGATCATCGATTTTTTGAGGTCTTCCACTTTTTGGTTTATCTGTTAACTTCCTATCACCATTTTTAAATTTATTAAACCATCTAGAACACTTTCAAAGCTTCAAAATGTCTCCATAAACATCGCAAATGGTCTGCATGGCTTCTTTCGATTTCAATCCCTTATCAAACAAAAACAGCATGATATGGCACAAATGTTTTTCTTCAATTTCAGGCTTCTGTATTTTTCTACAGCGGCAAAAAAAAATAAAAAATATCAAAATAAAAAGAGTACTAATACAGCTTTAAAATGATACCAACCACAACGTGCTAACTCAACGGCGACCGGTGACAAACTGACGCAAAAAAAAAAATGGTCATTTCTTTCCGAACTACCTAATACTATGATGCTAAGTATTTCGTTCAGTTTTATAATACTTCTTCGTCTGCTACCTAGTATTTAATACATATATTATATAATGTAAATTATTCAAAATATTTACTCCACTTTGTTACAATATGCAAAGGAGTATGCGAAACTATAATGAATCAAACGAAAGGCTGTATTGTCAAGGTCAACAGCTTAAAAAAATCCCATATTGACACCTATTTTTTCAACTGCAGAATTAAATAAGGCAACCTCAAAAAAGGATTTCATTGATGAATTGAAGCTTTGAAAAATAGATAATATTTTAAGACGCGGGTGGAGCATTGTCCGTAATCCCTATTTCACCTTTTCGAAATTAAAGTATTTAGCGAAAGTGTAAAATGGATAGAAACCTTGAGATGTTCCTTTCTTGCGGAGTAAGGATACAATTGTATTATACGAGAGAATCTATCGCAGATAATATATGTTGACTTAAAAAATTACCATGTTGATAATTGAATAATATATAGTGGTTGAAAATTTCTGTATACTAACTTTTTTTCATTTATAAAGATGAATTAAAATTCTGAATACGATCGGTAATAATATGTTCAACTGCCATTCCTAGGGAATAAGGAAAAACTATAATAAGCTTTATCATACCACAGCACAAGTCTTCAACCGATTGCAGGTGTGTTGAGTTAGGAACATGTCTCAGACAACACTCTTCATTCACGTAGGCAACCATTCCAATTTTCAATAATCCACGACTGAAGAAATAGTTCGGGAGTAGATAAAAAATATATTTAAAGAATGTGCTGTAAATCGACAATGATTTCGACATTTCCTCAAATAATGAGATAATTGATACAATTGTACCTGTAATTGAAAAAATATATTAATCGCATAACAACATAATATTTATAAACACTATAACAATTAGGGATTCTGAAATCTCGAGGTTTTCAAAGTCCCGGGGCTCAAGGCGTGATAAAGTCAATGTCCCAGGACTTCTCGGGACTAGAGTCTTTTATATCCCCTTCAATAAAATTATAAATTTCTAAAAATTAAATATTTGTATGAATGTATTACACACAATCGACGCCTTTTGAATGTACACAATAGTAAAAATCGCGTATTTTTAATACAATGTTTAATAATTATTATTTTACTTATATCATGGATAAATGAAATGCTTACGGTTGGTCGATTTTTATTAAGTAGGGATGATAACGGTATATGTGTTGAAAAAATATCAATGAATTCGGTCGCAGTTAGGAGTAAATGTATGACCTAAACTTCACAATACAGCTTTTAGACCCTTTTGTCCTATCGAGACATTGGTACCTTTGTATAAAATAATAGTGAAAAAAAATATGAAAATCAAACAACATCAGGTATGAACATTTAAATTTAATATTTTGTAATTTGTAATTTGATTTTGCTACAGTTATATTTTGCATACAGTAACGTTTTTCTCGGGGGAATCCCCGATCCTCTTATACCTGTTTTTATTCAATACACATCAGTCCTTTTGAGAATTTCATAACCACAAGAATTGTTTTTTGCAAAAGAAAATGTACAATTTATTAGCACATTTCAAATCAGTCTCGATTCCCGTGGCATTTTACAACAAAGTCCCGGGACTCAAAACAGCGGAAACCCCGACAAGTCCCGGGACTTTTGTCCCGGAATGTCTCGACACAGAATCCCTAATAACAATATATTTATGTCATAATAAATGCATCTATAACATAATATAAATCTCCGCAAAGAGACGACGACTTTGAAAGATTAAGACTGATAAAACAAAGTATTCCCACTTAATGTGCAGGACAAATAAATACAGTGGGGTCTACAAAAGTCATCCTAAATCGAGAGAACTTATCAGAGTAATACATGTTATTATATTAATGAAATATGAATAACTATTATTTATATGCGACTTATAAAAACTTTTGTAAATTTCAGCAGATAAAAAAAACTAAGTTGAAACATTTTCCCATAGCCTGATAAGATATGGATGTGGATTTGACTGATTGACTGATATCTATACGTCAAATTCTGGAGCCGGTAGAGCCGTGCTCCAATTTCCCTTTCATCTAGTGTATTTTGATGGTGCTTTTCGCACGTAAAGTCCTGGATTTACGTGGGCTTAGACGGGTGTGTGGTCTTTCGTTTTTGTTTTGTTTTTATGGTGGTATTAGTTATCATTCATAGTCATTACAGGTGTGACACTGGTGGTTAATTAAGTAACTTCGAGCTGCAATTAATTGGAGTTATGCTTATCTGATCACCTAACATTTTTTTTGATGTTTATATTGTTTTTTTTTTTGTAAAATATACAATTTTTTGTTTTTTTTTATAATTATTATTATTTTAATCTTTTGCCCCCTTTTTGTGATATACCCTCGAGGGGAGGTCAAACCAACAGTGTCTGCGGTGGTCGTTCAGGTTTTGGAGATCTGTGTTAAAACACTAAAGCTAAAGCATTTGTTGACAACCAAACATATGAATGTGGAGGATTGGGGGGGCTAACAGGGTTTCAGTAGGAGGACTCTCCGCGGACGTGCCATGTTTGTGTGAGGGTAATCAACGCAGTCGTTAAATAAATTTGTTGGGGTGATCTGCCATGTCGCTCAATAGCGGTTCCTGACCTTAAATCTTGGGTGGGCTAGAGAAAAGCATAGCATTGTATACTATTTACGAAATTGTGCATGTTTCCACTTCACCTTATACATTAATCTACAAGCAAATTAACAAATACTACGACACTACTGCAATGCATAAATTATTATATAATAAAATCAATGCTAATGTAACTAAGAAATAATAGAATAATAATACGGAATCCTTAAATTCGTCTCTTTCAAAGTGAAATAACAAATACAAAAAGCAATACAGAGCTGTCACTGAGTCAATACCTGTCACTTTCATACAATACAACGATATTGGTATTTGTGTTTCGATGCATGAGTATGCGTCATGGGCAGAATAAATTTAGCCCACAGCGAAGACAGAAGTTTGTTAATTTAAAACACAATCGTGTGTGTTTGATGACGTTTACGTACATACAAATACAAAATTTGTATTTGTACCCCAGTGTAAAGAAATATTGCGGGATATTGTCTGTGATTGGGGGCTAGAAATCTCTAGCCCCTGAGTCGTTAATACGTAGGTGTTGCCAGACTGACGTGACGTTGCCTGTTCTCTATGAAGTATTTATAGGGTTATTGTTTTTTTTTATGCCGGCTCAGTTTAAAATTGTAATACAAAACACAATCGAGAATATTATTGTAGGTAGACGTAGCATTGTCTTATATTGACAGAGGAAAATTAAAACAAAGATATTATATTCATTTGGGAAAGGTTAGTTACGCTTATAAATGTATTTATTTTGTTCAGCGGCCGAATTGCTGTTCATTTTTATTCAGCCATCTAAAGTTTTGGGTGAAAAATGCAGGTCAGGCTTAGCCCACCTAGCCCAGTACCTAGAACCGCCACTGATGTCGCTATAGAACTTCTTCGACAGTTTTATGACGTGATCAAGTATCAGGTATAGGTTTGTGTCTTTCTGTAACTCGGAATCTCGCACAAACCATGGGGCTTTCGCGATAGTGGGAAGTGTCTTTTTTGTATTGTATATAGTGTCCGCATACGATTCATTCCTGCGTGTGCCCATATTTGACATCCGTAGATCATGATCGGTAAGACATTAATTGCGGTGGACAATAGTAGCTTCCTTTGTACAGCAAGTTTACTCTTGTGACCAATCATTGGATAGAGTCCACCAGTGATTTGTAGTGTTTGCAGAAAGTTAATCGCGAGTCTAGCGTGAGCCAGAGGTATTTTACCGTGCGAGCCCACGAGATGTGGGTGTTATGCATCCAGATGCTTTTAATGTCTTTATTGTGTCTGTTAGATCTGCGACTGAAAGTTATCACAGTTCTTTTCTCCGAGTGGGTCTGTTTCCTCCAGTCGGAGCACCAGGTGGGTATGTCCGTGCTTGCTATTTGCACAAGCACGGTGGCTTTTCCTGTTTAGCGATCTGGCTAGGATGGCTGATTATTTCGTTGCTTCCGGGTATGTAGTCTGGTAACGGAATATCGTGAGTGTAAAGTTTGTACAATAAGGGCGATAAGGCGGATCCCTGTGGTACACCTGCTGTTGGCGTGCGCGTTGTCGATTTTACGTAAATAATAATAGTGGAAGGGATAATACCGTGAACTGAGGAAGGGTGAATTTTTTACATGGTCCGGTTTGCGGTATGTGGTAAAAGTTCATTGTATGAAACATCATTTCCATTATCAAGCTTTTTATCATTGATATTTTTCTATCTTCTTGTTATGCAAAGACATTCTTGAAAAACATTTTTTTTCGATTCAATTTTATTCTTTATGCATCTTTGATTCTAAGAATGGAATTTAAATTCTGTATTCTTACAAGAGAGAGTATTGTGTACATGCTTGAACAATCTTATTCTACTGATGATTTACTTACCAATTAAAACAACGTTCAACACTTCCATGTATCCATCATCTGAGTAAAATGTCATCCCATACGTGAACGAGAGTCCTGATATAAACTGACAGCTTAAATGAATGATCAAGGGAATGATGACTGACGGAAACAAAATAATCGATAAATATACATCACACTTTAATAAAAGTAACAAGTCTGTGCAAAATTAGATAGTTAATGACATTTAAAGTTTATTATTGATTAAATTTGTAAAGCCATATGAATAATGGTTTGAAAAAACAACAATTTTTAATCCCACAAGTATTTTTAGCAGTAACATTGGTGAAATACTTCACAAGTAGAGCATCCAAACCGGCTTAAACTGAAACTGGTTAGCCAGCAAAAATCAAATCCCGGTTTATTTTGGATGGTTAACTAGGTTTTATTGAAACATGTAAAATGTATTGTCCTCTTTTACGCGATTTTTTTTTTGTGCGAGTTCGCTTCAACGCAAGTTTAATGGCTAGCACTGTTCATTTTTGCTACGCGATTTTTTTCTTGGAATTTGTTTTTTTACATAAAAAATGGTGGCTTAGCATTTCAACAGGCTCTGTACCTACACAACATCATGTGATGTGATGAATATAATCTGCATCTTGTTAAAATACACTTATTATTCATAAAATGAGACGTTTAAATGAATCAATCAGCGATCTGTATTTTTCATAGTTTATGAGTACATATTGCATTACAGGTAGTCCTCGACATACGACTGAGATACGTTCCTGAACTTTGGTCGTATGTCGAATTGGTCGTAAGTCGAATTTCATACAAAATATGTCGTTGCTGAACATCAAATATCGTATACATATATATGTAGGTGACGATTTTACGAAAATTAGCTAAATATACAGTTTTTCTCAGCCTTCTAAAGCAGTGCTCCGCAAGCTTTTATCTTCCAAGGCCCACCACCAGTAAAAATGTGCATAATATACAGAAATTACATTAGTTTGTGTTTATATATGATTCAAACTACAAAAGAACCATATGGTATTTTATAACCATGTCCACTATCAATGTAGAGCACATATACTCCTAATGGAGATTATCTTAAAAGAAATGTTTCTGATTATTCAGATTTATTTACGAAAAAAAGAATCAGTCAAAAGGCTGCACCAAAGTAGTAAAAAGTTCGTAAGTTTCCCACTTCAGTTGAATTTTTAGCATCGGCTATTAAAATGTTTCTAGCATTTAGTGGTTAAAGTTATACTAACAAATAAACATTTTACCGATTTGGGTAAACATACTATGTATCTAAGTCTGCGCAAGAATGTTTCGCGAAAATTCAGTTTTGTATTTTAAAATGTCTTTAAAGAACACAAATGAATTATATCATTACAAATATGTCAAAGCATGTCTCCACATCTCAAATATAAATGGTTTTACATGTGATACAATTTTTAACAGCTAATAGTGAACTGATAGCCCAGGTAGTAAGTACCACCTGGTAGAATTAACAAATTGCTGTATTCATTAAATATTGTTTTATTTGAATATTCGATTATTTTTTTATCAATTGTTAATTATTGATAACTTTTAACATCCAGAGAATCTTAAAATGCATTTAAAAAATCCATGTTTTTTTAAATATTTTTATTCCAATAAATATCAAATCCTCAGTCAGTAAGATTGTGTGATCTGTATAAATATAGGTGCTGTAAGTCTGGGTGTTGTAATGATTTAAAGATAAGGGTTAATACCCTATGGGAAGATAGAAAAAACATTATCAGCTGGAGTCAAATAAATGTTTGTCAAAACGGAAAATTAATAAATTAATTTATAATAAAAAATCATATCTTCTGCATACACGATTATTAATTCCATCGTCATAATATGTCCACAACATTCACATACATGTTTGATCATAGAATAATATTATTAAATTCTGTTAACTTGACACTAGTGACCAAACTATTGCCTAGTTATCAAATTTGAATTATTTTTAATAAAATATTTTGACAGCAAAATATTAAAAATGGTACATAAAACGCAATAAAATGCCATTTTCTTGTTCAAAATAGTAAATATTTGCATTATGTACATGTATTCTAATACTGAATAAAATATTTGTGTTATTTTCCGTTTCGTTTTTTAAGCAGTTTTTATCGACTATCTCAGAATGCACCCAGAATCACACATTTGATGTGCATCGACGATGTATTAAAATAAATCATTTTTATATTATTTTTCAATGTTAAATTTGTACATATGAGCAAATGTGTATTGCATTATCATTTTACTTTACGTAAGCATCTGCTGTGGTGCCCCGTGATGCAATTCATTTTTTTTAAAAAAGCTATTTTTTTCGGTCGTAAGTGCGAATGGTCGTAAGTCGAACCGTCGTAAGTCGGGGACTACCTGTATAAAAAAAGTCTTACTTTTCACTCAGTCTAAATA
Source organism: Himalopsyche anomala (assembly GCA_031772345.1). Lineage (NCBI taxonomy): Eukaryota > Metazoa > Arthropoda > Insecta > Trichoptera > Rhyacophilidae > Himalopsyche > Himalopsyche anomala. Next base: position 327,127 of record JAHZMQ010000025.1, on the reverse strand, counting down.
TGTATAGTTATAATTATAACTTTTTTTTAACTAAAAAAAATAGTGATTCTCATAATATCAATGGGAATAAAACAAGTATTGTATGATAGTAATAAAGAACTTCTGAGGGAATTATATTAATGATGAGAAATATGTCATTTTAATTCATGATGTTATACCCGAAAAAAAATCAGCACTAATGAAGATTGAAGATGAAAAAATCAGCAATTAAGACAAACATTAATTATAAATAATCAATCAGGTACAAACAGATGGTAAGGAAGCAAAACACTCAGGTTCGCATAATTTTATATCAACAAAACTACAAAAGAATTTACATTACAGATAATTATTAACAAATAGAGTTTATATTATCAATCATTCGCGTGCTTTGGTTTTGAACAAAATAAACAGCAGCAATCGATCAAGTATATTTTTTATAATTACATGTTTATTCAAAACATTACATAAAGTTACTTAATTTTATACTAGTTGTCACTATAAAAGGGCATCAAGACATATTGTGCACATTTCAAAACAAGCCGGTGACAGCTCATATTGAACTTAATTCACATCTACGTTCATTATTTATATCTTTTAAATGGAAAACTCAAATAGCCGGTACATTATTGTACTTGTGTTGACAGAATCATCAATAGTTAATCATTTTAGTTAGTTTGATAGGTCTCGATGCGTTTCTTAACATTTTCTGACACATATTAACATAATTTCTTTTTTTTTAAATTTTCCAACATAAATATATTCAAATATATTTTTTTTCATTTCCCCCAAATGTCTCCAAAAGTGGAGTCTTTAGGTAGACAATCGAATTGTATGTAAATATAACCCTTTAAGATGATAATGAGTAGATTGTTTTACTTACTTGTTTCACTTAGTATAGCAATTTCTTGTCCAGGGATGAGACATAATATAGTCAAAGTAAATATGTTTATGCCAAAATATGATGCTACATCGCATGCTAAAATCCCAGTCCAGTGGAAAAAGTTATTCATTGGTGTCTTTCGTAAAAGTGACCGCTGTTTCTTGATTCCGAATGGCATAACGATTATGTGTAGGACGAAAGCTCCTGTGCAACGTAATACATTTTTCTTAACATATTAAAACAAACACAATTTTTTTTTTGTTGAACTTAATTTACATTTTGTAATTAGTATCAGACTCGGTTTTCCTCATCAACTGATGAAAATTAAATCAACAAATTATTTATTCTGAATAAAAAAACTATACTTTTATTTTATTTGTTGGCAAATACCAAGCCAAATAATATCTACAGTATCATTAGAATTATATCTTTCTTCGAAATAAAGAGTTCAAAATTATTTTCATTACTTATGGAATACTAAATAAAATAACCTTTAATTTCATAATAATTATGTTCAGAGACAGAAGATTCGAACCGTGAGTCTTTCTTAAAGTAGATAAGACGGAAAAGTCTCGAAAAACGATTCTAAAAAATTACGATAAATGCGAGAACGGTAGATTGCGGTTCTGCTGCTCATAACATATAATACACAGCTATAATAGAATATATTTTCGGAAAATTTCAAAGGATCTTGAATGAGATAAATGTTTCTCTGAATAATGTGAAAATGTACAATTATTAGTCATACAAGAATCAGCAATCTTTCTTAGCACCGAGTCAAGGGCCGAACCGAATCATCAAACATAATAAATTGATATTAAGTGAATTGAAATAGCTTGCTTATTATAAAATTATTAGCGCACTTAACCCTTATGTGCCATCTACAATATGTGAATATTGTAAGCTTACAGATGGGCGAGAAAATAACGGAATCTTCAGTTCATCTTCATATAAATGCCTAACATTGCTGGGATAGCTCAGGACCTGACCCAGCAAAGGGGGAGCGAAGGAGGAGGACCACACTTTTGAGAGCGACGTTTTCGAAAATAAAAAGAAAATTTTAAAAGTAACAAGTAAGTATAGAATCAAGTATATGCAAGTTTTATCCATTTCCCTATCTTTTATTCTGCATATTTGTACACTCACTGACAAAATTTACCTTTTTATGTACAAATCCAATAAAAAATATTTTTTATTCAGAATTAATGCGAGCTATATTTCTATAACATGTCTTCTTCGGACTTATTTGTGCAAAGTAAACATAACCTTTTGGGGGTGGCGGTTTTTAAAAATAATAGAAGATTGTGAAGGTAATAGACAGATAAAAAAATGTTCTGCATACAGAATAAATGCAAGCGATAATTCATCCACCCTTTTCCCGCATGGCAGAGTGACACGTGAAATGTGCCCTCGAAAGGTGGAGTGAGCCAACTAGTAAATACGGAGATAACACTATCGCAATGTGTATTAACTTTTCCGGTTCTAAGCTCAAGAAATGCGACCCCAATACCCACATTTTCTTAAATATCTATTTTAATATGGGTGATACAATGTTTATAATTAAGGTATTCTTATATCATAGTTTTTTGGACCTTTTGTAGTTTATATAAATACGATAAGATAAGAGATAAGCGCACGCTTATCAGCGATCGTTCATAAGATAATAGGCTGAACGCCGCTAAGCAAAGTGCGCCAGTAGCACATTGATATTTGCACTGAAACCACGTATATTTTATGCGCAACTTAAAATATGATTATTTAGTAAAAAACCACGGATTTTTATAAAAAAATGTATGAGGAATGATGCAGAGAGATATTTTAAAGCCCTTAGACTATTTATTTTTTTGAAATTCATAAGAATAAGGCCAATAATGAGGAAACCACTGGGGTCCCTAAAAGACCCCCATCGGCCGAGAAGTATTTTTCTAGTCTCCGAGCTGCGAGAGTTAACTGAGATGACTCAGCTTGCCTGATAGGCCCAGATATCGTTCAAAGCTTAACAGTTTCCTATTCTTGCTGATAAATATACTTTTATTCCTCTGTAGATTCTTTAAAGTAACAGTCATATTGATTAGGAAGAATTTTAATTGTGTTGCTGTCCCTGCTAAGCGGACAGAGACGTGGAAGAAAAATGAAAGGCCCTCTAACGATTTGGAATTCATAAAAAATATTTAAATTCATGGTACTAGCACAAAGTATCAAATTAGTATCGTCATACAATTGTAAATTTTCTTAACAATTACTGTTATTGTTTGCAGCTGCGAAAAGAAATAATTTTCAAAGTTAAGCAAATCGACTTTCGAAAATTAAAAATTCTTTTAATTAGGACTGTACGTCTGTTCAAAAAAAAATGACTCCAAATTATTGGTGAAAAAAATTTTCCCTTGAAATGGTCGTCAAATTTGTCAATCATTTCACTTTCTTATTTAATTTACATGGAACAAAGATCAATCTTCTCCATACAGTAATTATATATCAATCTATACGGCGAATAGGATAATTTTCAAATGTACGTGTGCTTTTTCTCGGCATTTTAAATGTTACAAATCAATATTCACAAAATTTATTTTGCTTTGAAAACTATTGATTTTTTTAGTAGATAAAAAGACGTACGGAAATATTTTTTGAAAATTATTATCTTACAAAAAAGTAATAACAGCAAAAAGCCAAACTTCATATAGATAAGCAATGGAAAATCAATCTTCATGCGCGTTGGAAATTGAAATAAATCTCAAAGAACTAAATGGAATTGAACCCGGAACATCGGTCTTATTCTTCGTCTCATAAGCGCATGCATTTCACAAAACAGTTTCGATTCGAGGACTGTGGCGCAGTGATGAATGTTGTCGGCTTCCGTGACAGATCTCATGGACTCGAGACCCAGTATGATCAACATTTTTTTCAATCGATTCATCGATTTCTGTTCAAAGGCATGTGTGTTTGTGATATTCCTAAATAAAAAATTACCCCCCGTTCTTCCAATACTAAAATTAACGGGCAAACGAGAATGATGAGTAAACCACTAGTCCTGTCCTAGCCCTATCTTTATTCTCTTCAAGCAGGAGAGGTCGAGAAACTGAGTAACAAACATTTCTTCTACCACTTTACCTTCTACCACTCCACCTTCTACCACTACCTTCTCAACTTCTACATTTTTTAAACTATGAACGAGTTTTTAGTATGGGTGGCTTAATTTTTTAATGAATAAATAAATATTATCTCTCGAAAATATATATATATTTTTTAATATTATAATATATGTTTTTTAAATGTGTCAAAAAAGTAATAGTCAATTTTATTAAATTTGGAGGAAAAATGTAAAATTATTACGATTAATTATTATTGGTATTTATTTTATAAAATAAGAAAACAAATTAAAAGATATAAGCAACACAAGAGATACTAGATTTTATTTTGTAAACATAACAAACATTATTGAGCAAAAAAACATATTGAAAATTTATTTTTCTTGCTTATCTCATCGCAAAATTGTAAGCAACGTTATTAAAATCTATTTTATCGACTGATTTCAGTTTAATTAAAAACAAGGTGGGCTATGGAGTCGGACTGTCCTTACCGGTGTCAAAATAACGACTCCAACTGCTTTTTTAAATTGTTTAATATACACACAAATCGCTAAAGTCAAAATTCGCCACAGCATGCTACTGAACCAAAAATGTTCGGAACCCATTAAAAACCATTCAAGTATTTAATAAATAAATGGTATTTTGTAACACGGTGAAAAAATAAGAATGTATTTTAGCTCTACATGTTTTTTTTGATTGTTGATAGTAAAGGTACACAATATATCTACTCTTCCTATCAAACATCCTAATTTATATTGTAATAATTAAATAACAAATTTGGCAAACTGATTTTAAGTATTTCCTGGAGTGAAAGTTAATCTGATTTTTATTTAGTGGGAATAAACGTGAATTAGACTTTTTTTGATGTATTTAAAATTGCATTAACTTTCCGTAATGATTCAAGAAAAAATGATGGATTGATATAAGTTTGTTCATTAACCCGTAACATGCCGTCCTAAAAAATTACTTCCCTGCCACGATGTCAACTCAGGTTCACTTTTTATTGACAGTATTTAAACCTATGTTAGAAGCTAAAAAATAATTTAAAAAATGTATATATGTTTGAAAATATATTCTAGGTCTCATTTTCACCTTCATTTTATTTATAAATGCTTTAATTAGGGCATACAATCAGCTTCAATCAAATTAAAATATTATAAATGCTTGGTATTCAAAACTCGGCTTCAAAGCGATGTCTCAAGCATGTTGCATACGGTAAGGTCAAAAGATGAATACAAAAAACGTACCTTTTTGGTCATAAATTTGTACCGCTGACGCGAGGCGGATGTAAGGCGACCATACAAAAGTTGATTATACAGACTTTATTATTGACTTTTAAACTTTTTCCTTGTAGGTATTTTTTTATATGATAATATGTTTACACATCCTAATGATTATTCATGAGTTATAAATAAAAGATGCGTTAATTAATTATCTCATCTTAAAATCTTAACTATATATTTTATATATTATATCATCGGTTAAAAAGATGATTAACTATAACTAGTACATACCTATATATTTGAATAAATAAAAGCAAAATTATTCACCATTTCTTCATGTGATCACAATATGCTACATTTTATTGAATGGATTTATATTTTTCTCGTTTCGGTAAGTTTATGAGCATTAAAAAAAATATGTTAAGGAAATAAAGACGCAGAGCATAATAATATAATATAAATTTGAATTTATTGCCCTACTTGGGGCTCATAGCAATGTAAGTATGTTGTCTTTGAAGATGTCAGCAACTATTTGCCACTAGTGTAATTTTACTGACCACCAAAATTTGCCAATCTTTACTAATTCCCTAAAAGGTTTAACAAGAATTGCCGGCTTATAGCATGTTCACTTTTAAGGTGTTCACTGTCAATACTTGGTGGAATGGCATTATAATAAAAAAATTTTTTTTTTAAATAATATAACAGCAGTTTTTATATTATTTATAAAAAAAAATATATATATATATATTTCTTTTGTAAGAATTGATATGGTTTTCAAATATGTCTTTTTCAGAATCTTCATTGTTGCTGATTTTACAATATCAATAAGTACATCAATTACATGGAAGCGGGAAAAACACTTAATCATCATTAACTTATTCACTTTAGTAATGTAGTTTCATTTTGTTGAAAAATTTACCAAATTTTAATTGTGTTTATAATTGACATCATTTGCCACTTATTATTGATGATTTTTTAATTGTATGTTATAGGTGTTAAGCATTTTAATTTTGTGTTATTATAATGTAATTTGTAAATCCTTTCAATTGTTAGTAATTGCTTTCACCTTTTTTTTCAATTTAACTTGTATAAATAGCACTGTTTAATTTATTTTCCTCATCAGTTGATAATGCTCGTGAGGAGCGAAACCGGTACTGATCAAATAAATTTTAAGTGGAAAAAGTACTAAAAATCATTTATTATTTTTATTATAGCATGTTATTTCATTAACGCCAACGTCGAAGTATTCAATACGAATGCGACTCACGGGTGAGACGATGGCGTACAAAGGGTTAAGATTTTTCTCGCGACAACAAACAAAAAAATTTGCAACAAAGAGCTTTTTGGTCGCACTCGACTTTTTGACACTGTTGTAAACAAACACAAAGATGAAAGAAGCACCATTGAATTACCAACAAAATTTGTTACTTTTAGGTGTGAGGATGTTTATATGGCCGTCTTTGTTTGACTTATTATGGTTATTGGTTGGTCTCGCTCTAAGTTATTTGTGATGTTTTTTCTTCTCGCAAATTTTGATTCGTATATCTCCATCGCATTCTAACATTTAAAGATAGATACATCGATTAGTGCAATACAATATCTATGATTTTGTTCAAAAGACATAATATTTTTGAATTTTTTTATTTATACTTGGATGTAAAACTATTTTTTCTAGGAATACTTAAAATGATAAATAATTATGATAATATTAAGAGGAATATTAAATGTCGCAGCCAAATGCAGCAAATGAGCCGCAGGACATCTTGTAGATACCGCTTCTGTTGAGTTTATGTTTTTCTTTACTATTTTTAACTTTTCTGGTTCTAAGCTCAAGAAATGCGACCCCAATACCCTCATTTTCTTAAATATCTATTTTAATATGGGTGATACAATGTTTATAATTAAGGTATTCTTATATCATAGTTTTTTGGACCTTTTGTAGTTTATATAAATACGCGATAACGCGATAACGAGATAAGCGCCCGCTTATCAGCGATCGTTTGTAAGATAGCAGGGCTAAACGCATCAGTTGCAAATTCATATTTGTGCTGGGATGACGTCTTTTTTACGCGCAACTTAAAATATGATTATTTATTAAAAAACCACTGTATTCTGTATTCTAACGAAAAGCGTATTCTAACGAATTCTAACGTATTCTAACGAAAAGCTGTAAGGCAGGTCTGATTGAGTGTATAACTAGTTCTTGCCAACGACCCTTGTTGAAATTGCTATCATAATCACAAATGTAGGGTTGAGCTCAAAAAGGACAGGAATGAGCCCACTTCAGGTGACTGTTTGTTTTATACACTCTGTCAGTGTCTAACAAGTTGCGTGGAAAATTAATGTAATAAGTGTGATATTTATTATGAAGTGAATATGATCTCAAAAAATATTTACACTTACCGACGGTTACGAAGATGGACCAAAATAATATGGTGTAACGTGAGTCTTCCATTCTTTGCCCAAACCTGTTTATTGGATGATTGTTGACAAATATAGACGGACTGCTGTTCTGTCCGGGTGTCATTTCCGCCATCAATATATTTGAAAGCATATTCACCACAACTGGCAACGCGTGATATAAAGATGTGGAATATAGGCCATTGAAGGTGTCATTATCGAGGGAAAGTGCAAACGGCATCCTCTCTGAGTAGTTTCTAATGTCTTTGAAACCCTCTTGAAGTACAGCTGAAATGGTTAAAGAAATCAGTCATATTGCTTCGTTACACTTCAAAATGTTATATGGAAAATACTTGTGACTAATTTTCATTGAATATTCTAATATTGTACAATGTTAGCATGTTAGCATTGTCACCGACCAAAAGAATTTACATGAGCCCAGAATATCTCCGGCAAACTTTAAGCTTCTCAATGAATTACTTCTCTGAAAAACGCATTATTATTTACGATTGTCGCCCTTGGGAAAGCGTTGATTAAGAGTCTGTTGTACTTTTTTCCAGAGATTCTTTCTGAAAATTCCGATACCGACAGAAAAAACAATGATTGCTTCATTTCATTAATAAAATAGCAACTGCATATTACCAGTGCTCTGCAAGCAATTTTCTTTCAGTATCAATTCAGGTTTACTTTTTCACAATAAATCACGTGGTAGACGTGTTCTGTTATCGGTGAGGAAATATCTTTCGCTTAAATTAGAGGAAGAAGGTTATTTGAAAATTGTGGTTGGGTTGAGGTTTTATTTTATTGGATATTCAATATATAGATATATATTGTTTTTAAATGGATCACTAAAGTCACACTCATAAGTAAGGCTTTGCATTTCACACGCAACGCAAAATCTTATTTTTCTTGTTCTCACCATTGTAGACATTCTCAGTATTTTCAAATTTGGCAGGATACAATGACCTCAATAAGCTCACATTGGTACTTTTTGTAGAAAAATATATCTGATTAAGTTGCTCTCCATATATCATAAAATTGAGGCATAATTTAGAATTCTCATCATGCTGCTTTTGATTTTCTGTTCCGTATAGAGTTGAAAATGACAGAAAGGCAATACTGCACCAGAACTATAAAAATGATTCGAAAAATGTAGAATTGCCTCGATGGTGAAATAGCCTATAACAATTTTACTGTGGATATTTGAATTTTTTTTTGATTAAAGGGTATAGGAGTGGAGACCCCAATGGAAATAAGCAGAGCGCAATTGAACAACCTTCCGATTTTAAATGAAATACTAAACATACCGGGTCTCAACTTTTATACCCTATATAAATATAATCATAATACCTTTTCCGACAAACAAACAAATATGATTCTTAAAACTACTCACTATTCAAATCTGTGGGCATTCTAATGAGCTTATCCTTTTCGCCAGCAATTGCTTTAAACTCAATGATACATTTATTTCTTATATAAACAAGAAACATTCATTTACTAAGCGTCAGTTCAAGTTCATCCGTGCACTTGAACGCCTGAAGATGCCGAAAGGCGAAACCCGGGTCGTTAGTGACAAAATCTGTGTGAATGTACATAATTTGAACGATTCAAATTTAACAAATAATTGTTCATAATCACCTAAGGCGTCGTTGAAAACAATATTAGAGCGTTATCTCAATCGTTTGATCTATTTTTAGCGCATGACTTGTGACCATCTTTTGAGTCAAACCAAAAACAAAGTAACTATATTTAAATTTTAGCGGAAAGAAAACAATTCATTGTTTAATCCAGGGCTGTGGAGTCGGAGTTGTGAAAAATGAGCGGATCGATTTTTTTTGAAAAATCTATATATTAATACTCGATAATGTCCGTCTGTCCGTCTGTATGATTGTCCCCGATTTTCCCTCCCCCTCCTCCGCCCCAGCCCCGCTGTCACCATTTTTTTATTCATACCAAATACATACTTTTTTCGTTTGTATATGGTCGCGATTTCGCCTTTTCGATGACGTCAAGAAAGACGGTCCTCCTCCCCCCCCCCATCCTGCCCCGCTGTCGCCATTAATTATTTTTTTTATTCATACTAAAGACATATTTTCCCAATACACTGTTTATTATTTGACGAAACAAATCAAATCGCTGAAAAAATTTCATACAAAAAAACGCCGCGACCGTGGATCGAACACAGAACTCTGGATTACCAGTCGAGCTCTCTATCAACTGAGCTAACGTCATAAATATCAGAGCGATAAAAATAGTGTATATAAATTAAAAAAATTGAAAATGGAACGATATTTGCGTTTCATACTGACTTCGATTGTTTGTATTCAAGATTCAAAAATGGAATATTGTGACGTCTGTCAAACAATGAGAGCTAACGTCACAATTATCGGCAGCGATAAAAATAGAAACTATATATTAAATTTCGTTTGAAATTGGAACCTTGCATATTATATATTTTATTTTACGAACATTTCTTTATTCCTCTGTACCCTAGAGGTAGAACGCTCGATTGATATCCTGAAAGTTGTGGTTCGAATCTAGCCTTGAGCGTTTTTTTTTGGTTTATAACATTTTTTTTTTTTGAAAACTTTCTTTTTAAATCACATTACATCTTGATCGTATGAAAATAAATGCTATCAAAATAACAAAATCCGATTGACTAGCGAAATAAGTTTTTCAAAAAATAAGACGCAATTATTTCAAGATTTGTTTTTAATCTAGGTACATACGTGGTATAGTTAGTTGTTGGCGAAAGCATAGTTTCAGTATGTGTAATAAAATAACGTCAGTAAAAATCATTATATATATATATTCTAAAAAACAAGTTCTATTTGGAGAATAAGTCAAAATTTTGATAATTTTGTTTTGATAAAATGTCCAATTAATTTATAATATTTTGCATGTGAAAATTGCATTTTTTATATAAATATAATTTAATTCTTTGCCCATTTATTTTCCGACTTTTTTCTCACATTCCATTGAAGTGAAAAAAAAGTAGATATTAAATTATTCTAAAAATTAGAATATTAGATTATTCTAAAAATTCCAAAATCTATATATTAATACTCGATAATGTCCGTATGATTGCATGATAGTCCGCGATTTCCCCTCCCCCTCCTCCGCCCCAGCCCCGCTGTCGCCATTTTTTTATTCATACTAAATACATACTTTTTTCGTTAGTATATGTTCGCGATTTCGCCTTTTCGATGACGTCAAGAAAGACGGTCCTAATTAAGTAATTTACAAGGACTATTTTTTCTACTATGAAAAATGGTTGTTAGCAAACTTAAACATTATTCCAAAAATTAAATAATTTACGAGGTCTATTTCTGCTAATAGGAAAAATAATTGTTAGCAAACTTAAAAATTATACCAAAAATAAAATAATTTACGAAATTTCTGCTTCTAAGAAAAATGGTTGTTAGCAAACTTAAACATTGTTCCAAAAATTAAGTAATTTACAAGGACTATTTTTGCTACTATGAAAAATGGTTGTTAGCAAACTTAAACATTGTTCCAAAAATTAAGTAATTTACAAGGACTATTTTTGCTACTATGAAAAATGGTTGTTAGCAAACTTAAACATTATTCCAAAAATTAAATAATTTACGAGGTCTATTTCTGCTAATAGGAAAAATAATTGTTAGCAAACTTCAACATTATTCCAAAAATTAAGTAATTTACAAGGACTATTTTTGCTACTATGAAAAATGGTTGTTAGCAAACTTAAAAATTATACCAAAAATAAAATAATTTACGAAATTTCTGCTTCTAAGAAAAATGGTTGTTAGCAAACATAAACATTATTCCAAAAATTAAATAATTTACAAGGACTATTTTTGCTACTATGAAAAATGGTTGTTATCAAACTTAAACATTATTCCAAAAATTAAATAATTTACGAGGTCTATTTCTGCTAATAGGAAAAATAATTGTTAGCAAACTTAAAAATTATACCAAAAATAAAATAATTTACGAAATTTCTGCTTCTAAGAAAAATGGTTGTTAGCAAACTTAAACATTGTTCCAAAAATTAAGTAATTTACAAGGACTATTTTTGCTACTATGAAAAATGGTTGTTAGCAAACTTAAACATTGTTCCAAAAATTAAGTAATTTACAAGGACTATTTTTGCTACTATGAAAAATGGTTGTTAGCAAACTTAAACATTATTCCAAAAATTAAATAATTTACAAGGTCTATTTCTGCTAATAGGAAAAATAATTGTTAGCAAACTTAAACATTATACCAAAAATAAAATAATTTACGAAATTTCTGCTTCTAAGAAAAATAGTTGTTAGCAAACTTAAACATTATTCCAAATATTAAATAATTTACAAGGACTATTTTTGCTACTATGAAAAATGGTTGTTAGCAAACTTAAACATTGTTCCAAAAATTAAGTAATTTACAAGGACTATTTTTGCTACTATGAAAAATGGTTGTTAGCAAACTTAAACATTATTCCAAAAATTAAATAATTTACGAGGTCTATTTCTGCTAATAGGAAAAATAATTGTTAGCAAACTTAAACATTATTCCAAAAATTAAGTAATTTACAAGGACTATTTTTGCTACTATGAAAAATGGTTGTTAGCAAACTTAAACATTGTTCCAAAAATTAAGTAATTTACAAGGACTATTTTTGCTACTATGAAAAATGGTTGTTAGCAAACTTAAACATTATTCCAAAAATTAAATAATTTACGAGGTCTATTTCTGCTAATAGGAAAAATAATTGTTAGCAAACTTAAACATTATACTAAAAATAAAATAATTTACGAAATTTCTGCTTCTAAGAAAAATAGTTGTTAGCAAACTTAAACATTATTCCAAAAATTAAGTAATTTACAAGGACTATTTTTGCTACTATGAAAAATGGTTGTTAGCAAACTTAAACATTGTTCCAAAAATTAAGTAATTTACAAGGACTATTTTTGCTACTATGAAAAATGGTTGTTAGCAAACTTAAACATTATTCCAAAAATTAAATAATTTACGAGGTCTATTTCTGCTAATAGGAAAAATAATTGTTAGCAAACTTCAACATTATTCCAAAAATTAAGTAATTTACAAGGACTATTTTTGCTACTATGAAAAATGGTTGTTAGCAAACTTAAACATTATTCCAAAAATTAAATAATTTACGAGGTCTATTTCTGCTAATAGGAAAAATAATTGTTAGCAAACTTAAAAATTATACCAAAAATAAAATAATTTACGAAATTTCTGCTTCTAAGAAAAATGGTTGTTAGCAAACATAAACATTATTCCAAAAATTAAATAATTTACAAAATTTCTGCTTCTAGGAAAAATGAAAAATAGTTGTTAGCAAACTAGAACATTATTCCAAAAATAAATAATTTACAATTTAAATACTGCAGGGCAGGGCTGTCGATATACGCCCCGAGATATTTCTTTTACTATCAGAATTTCTGGATTATTCAATAAATAGGTTAGTAATTTATTTTTCACGCCAGTAACTTTTCTGACTACTTAAAAATGCAACAAAAATCCCTCCGTTGAGGTCAACGGGCTTACAGCTAGTCTATATATTAATAGTCGATAAAATAATCACTTTTCACAAATCACATTTAACAATTCACAAATGTGTGCGTACTGATGTCCTCGGGTCTTTTTCTTTTTCTACGAAATATTTTTGTTAGCGTACTTGAAAATTAGTTAAATAAAATATATACTACGAAAAATGATTGTTAGCAACCTTGAACATTATTCTAAAAATTTAATAATTTACAATTTAAAAACTGCAGGGCTGTCGATATATGCGCCGAGATCGATTTATGCTACTATGAAAAATGATTGTTATTTTGTTTTGATAAAATGTCCAATTAATTTATAATATGTGAAAATTGCATTTTTTATATAAATATAATTTAATTCTTTGCCCATTTATTTTCCGACTTTTTTCTCACATTCCATTGAAGTGAAAAAAAGTAGATATTAAATTATTCTAAAAATTAGAATATATTAGATTATTCTAAAAATTCCAAAATCTATATATTAATAGTCGATAAAATAATCACTTTTCACAAATCACATTTAACAATTCACAAATGTGTGCGTACTGATGTCCTCGGGTCTTTTTCTTTTTCTACGAAATATTTTTGTTAGCGTACTTGAAAATTAGTTAAATAAAATATATACTACGAAAAATGATTGTTAGCAACCTTGAACATTATTCCAAAAATTTAATAATTTACAATTTAAAAACTGCAGGGCTGTCGATATATGCGCCGAGATCGATTTATGCTACTATGAAAAATGATTGTTAGCAAACTTGAACATTATTCCAAAGATTTAATAATTTACAATTTAAATACTACAGGGCAGGGCTGTCGATATATGCCCCGATATATTTATTTTATTTTTAGAATCTCTGGCTTATTCAATAAATAGGTTTGTAATTTTCTGACTACTTAAAAATGCAACAAAAATCCTCCCGTTGAGGTCAACGGGCTTACAGCTAGTATTAGTTATTATTTCTGCAGATGGCTCAACTTGCTCGAACACCTAAGCCGGTAAAGAAAGCATTACAAAAAATCAAATGAAATACTCATAAATAAAATAAATATACAATATATAAGAATGTTATATCTATCGTTACGTGCTGCTAAACATACCTAGTATATGCCTATCTGTATTATTATTAGGAAATCTTATTATTAGGAACTATATCTTATTATATGTACTGACAAATGCCTTCAGATTGATTTCAGATGTGTGAATTGTTTGTTTTCGTATTGAATTCTTTTTTTTTTTTGCTTAAAGGATTTTCAGACGTTCAAGTGCACGGATGAACTTGAACTTATTGAAATACCAATGTAGGAAACTATTTTTTGCAGACTTTGGACAAAAAGGTGTGGAAACTTTTTGATAATTGTTGTATCCAAACAAACGCATTCTGCTGGCTTACTCTTCAAACACAAAATTTATATTTTTGTAGTAAAAATGAAAATAATTACCAGCAGATTCATAGAAGGCCATAACCTCATACTGTGATTAGATTCCTTTTTAGGTGGCTTTTTTTTTTTAAGATTTTCCATTATTTCTGAAGACGTACATACATCATCCATTGGCATATCTAAAAAAAATGTTTTTTAGATAATACAAATTTAACGGTAGTCTGGTGGTAGATTGGGCGAGTACCGTAGATAATCAGAAAACAGAGTTGTAGTAGAAGAATTGGGCGTGAGAAAGATTTGTGGGATGTTTTTGTCTCAAGTTTTGATTGCACGTTTTTTGTTGATTTTGGTGATCTTGAATTGTTCTGAATTGTCACAGCTCTGTTTTGTCATGATATAATTATCCATGAAACCGTTATGCACATATTGTGCATTGTAGATATTCAGAGAAATACAACTCATAATCAGTGGCTGTTGGTGACCAAATATTTGGGGTGGGCTAAAAACATTTTAAGCATTGTATTCAATCTACGAAATAGTGAAAGTTTTCACTGCACAATTGGCCGAGACCTGCGGGCCTTTTTAAATTGGCGGCCCTCTAAAGTGTTTTCTTAGACTATATCAACATTTTAAAAAAAATAATTGTTTTAAATACTGTTAAAAATTCTCAAACGAATTCTAGAAAATTAGCTTTAAATTAATAAAGACAAAGATCGCATTGTTGGGCTTTGTCGTTTCCTCTTCTTCACTGCCAGGATAATTTCAACATGTGTGGGCGTACATTCTGAAGTATTGGACTGAAATCTTTGGTTACATCAAAGCGATCCCGGGGAGGGGTGGTCGATTCAGCACCTCGTAAAAAATGATCCTTCCAAATATTTTGAACGATTTTTGCCTTCGACTCTATAGCTCTATCAGGCTCTCGAATGGGCCCGAGAGCTGGTGGTCGCTTTCCACAGACCTATTGCGTAACTCTAAATAGTATCTTGGTATCATTTCTGCCTCAATTTTTCGATCCAAGAATCGGCACTTGTAAAGTCGCGCAGATTTGTTGAAAACCATGTCCTGATTACGGTAATTATCGCAAAAATCTTCAAAATTATCAAGGTCAACTACACTGTCCTCGAGTGTTTTCAGCCTAGCCTGCTCTTTGATGTGCTTATACGTGTTTCCAGAAATACATTTTGGTTGACCCTGGCGATAGGATCTTTTCCTACTCCACTGCTATTCATAGGATGTACTCGGCGGAACTGAGGAATGCTGAAATATCATGGGAGGAAGCAAAGTAATTGGCGGAAGACAGAAAAACATAGAGGTGCTGCGTGGTGGGTACATGCTCAACATAAGAAGCAAATATGTTCAAAGAAAAGAAGAGAAAGATGATTAATATAATGTTTATATTTTATAAGATAGTATTAAGGTAAAACGTACTATTATTGGCCATCTTCAATTATTGGCCACTTGCAGATAAAGTCTAGTTTTATAAGATATGAAACTAACATTACCACTCGTTGACTTTATAAGGAAGTTCATTAAGTATTCCTCCGTTGATATAGCAGGTAACTATCATTTAAAGCAATGGTTTCCAAACTTATTTTCCCCGTGGACCCCTAAGCCCAGTATTTTATCCTTCGTGGACCCCCTCCCCCAGGATGCATAATAGTGAAGTTTTCTAATTTTTTAAAATACAAATATGAGCACACTGTGATAGGGTTTTTTGTTTAGTGGACAATTGTAAAAAAAATATGTTATTTTTTTATTCTTATCATTAGTGATTTATTTTTAATGAAAAAGTACAAATCAAAACACAATCAAAGACTTACATAAAATAATATAATCTGTTAATGAGAGGGATGAATATCATGCTCCGATATCAATTGGTCAATATTTGGGTTCAAATTCGTAAGGTACAGTCGTAAATCTCCACGTTCAGTGATTTGCAACCGATTTCTTTTTTTCGTAAGAAAATTAGTAACTGCACTAAAACCTCTCTCCACGAGGTACGAAGAAGGAAATGCTATCAAAAACTTTCTTGCGATAGCCCACAATACAGGATAAGCAACAGGGATATCTTTCTGCAGCCAGAACTGCTGGTAACCCTTTCTAAGCTGTACCTTAAGTTCTGATTTTGATTCCATTGATTCCGGTCCGTGGACCCCCATTTACATCTCGTGGACCCCCATTTTTTTTATTCCTGTCAGGGACCCCCGGGGGTCCGTACGGACCACTTTGGGAACCTATGATTTAAAGCATTGTTAAATAACCGAAAATCTGATTTAAAACTTACTGTTGGAACGTTGCCGCGAAACAAGTGAGATTTGTTGTAAAAGGGTTTGACTTCCGTGTAAAGATACGTTAAACATATATATTTTCATTAAATGAATTGAAAATTGATTTGAGTAGTTTGTCTTTAGTGTATTTATAAATCTGATATATTTTATATACTGATTGAATTTGATATATTTTTGTAAAAAGTAATTATGGTGGTGGCCAATAATTAATTCCACTTTAAATTCAGAATTTTTATTATTGGCCTGGCTGGCCAATAATACAATATGTGACTAATAAGTGAGATATTCAATTTTATTTCGAAAATGGTATTTTGAGACTATTATTAATCACATATGTATTTATCAGATTTTTCCGACAATCCTATATAAATGTTGGCCACATGGCCCGTAATTGTGGTTTTGATGGCCAATAATTAAAACTTTTTTCTCGCAATAGAGTAAACATCATCAAAAGAAAACATTACAGTTATGTTTACCTTTTCAGCCAGCGGAACAGTTTTTGATCATATTATTGTGTTTGAATATCAAAGAGTTTCAGAAAGAATAGCTCAATATGTAACTTCGATAATGATATAAAGAGCGAATATTTGATAAATAGTATTCGAGCTTGTGGGCTTTGCCCTTTTAATCCTTACTCTATAGATTTTAAGTATCTAGGTAAGTCAATTGCTAAGAATAGCAAAAACAAAATAACATATTTTAAATAAACATACATTAAATAATTAAGAAGTGAACATCACTATTTATTGTAAAACTATTTAACGGTTTTGGTTTAAAATATATAGTCCGTTCGATTATGTCGTGTGTGCACTTTTTGATTCGTGGCTATTGGGATTGTTCCAAAAAAACATTTGTAATGGAAAAACAAAATCTTTTAATAATCAAGAGAATATTGATTATATAAAAAACTGAATCGAAGATGAAACAAATCTAAGCGAAAAACCAAAAAGCAATAATAAAGAAAGACGAAGAAGTTGACAAGAAAACCAATTTATTATAAAATACTGAATTTTAATATATTACTAATAACGAAACATTTGTTTTGAATAATCAAGAGAACATTGATTATAACATTTCTGAACCCTATCTGAACTTGGATTATTTAATTTTGATAACATAGATTTTTTAACTACTCACTTTTTTTACTACTCACTTTGAAAAAAGTCAGGTTGAGCGACTGAGTAACAAACAGTTCTCGTAGAAAAACTTCCGTTGAAATACCTCCATTAGGTGGCTATATGCTCCACATTGGGAGCGGACATGGATTAAAAAAAAAAATTTTTAAAATCATTATAGGTATTTCCGACTTTGAAATTTATGTCCATTCAGCTCAATTTAATGAAAACAAATGATTCTTACATTAAAATGACATTAAAGTTTGCATTAATCACTTAACTTTACACTTCATATTGATGTGGGAACATAAAGTTACATCATTAGTTATTATTATATTTTTTATTATTTTTGGTATGGCCAATAATTGTATCTTTTGGTGGCCGATAATTGAAAAAAGTGGCCAATAATTGTAGATTTCTGCTTTTTTTTGTTTTTTTTTTTCAAGTGCAAAATGTATTTTTTACATGTTTCGATAATTGATTATCATAAGTAAATAACCAATTTAACATACGTTGTTTTTTTTATTTCACATTTCTAATATTGCCAATAATTGTTAAAAATGGTTAAACTAAAATACGTTAAAACATAAATCTGACAATAGCGGACAGAGCTCACAAATAAACAATCAAAAAGTTTACCTGTATTGTTGTTGTCGAGTTCGTTCAATTCCCTGGAAATAAAAATGAAGGATTATTAGTTCACAACCGTGTAAAGATTACAAAGCGTAATTTCTAGTCAAAGATTGACAGGGACACTATGAGCTATGTCCGCTCTTAATACATATGGACTCCAATGCCGTGCGATGGCTTTTGAAACAAGGAATGCAATCAGAGGGGGAACAACATCTTTTAATTTCTTTCTTTATTGTTAACCATATTAAGTATTTAATTTTTGAAAATTAATTTCATTCGACGTTCTTTCTTACAAAAGTCAACAAAACATGCAACATATAGAATACGAGCTGTAAGCCCGTTGCCTTCAACAGGGGGATTTTTGTTGCATTTTTAAATGATCAGAAAATTTACTGGCATGAAAAATCAATTGCAAATCTATTTATTGAATAAACCAGAAAATCTAAACGTAATTAATTCTCTAAATGGATTTTTTAAGAAGACACCCAGTTCTCTTAAAGAATTAAAATACACCGGGATTGCAAAACAAAATACGCAAATGCGAAAAATCTCGTGCTCTTCGGGTAACAGCATCTTTAAGATGTTTAATTTTACAATCTCATTGGTTCCGGTGCATTGACCTGTCAAGTAGAAATAATAAAAAATTAACAAATATTATTGAAAAATATCCAGTCCGTTCACGAAAGAGTCACCATTATATTATATCTATCAACTGTTCTCGCATTCTTTGTTTCCCCGCATTAATCGTTTATTTTTAACTGTCCCGCCAAAACACCCACAAAAACAATATAAAATTATTGCGCATCGATTGTTCCTCGATCTTTCTTCTAAATATAATCATCCCGATTGACTGTTTTTGCTTAAGACTTCCAATTTTGCTCATAAGTCTTGTCTCGTATTAGTCGTATTTTGTTGCGTGATTTTTTTTAGCCCATAGAATAGAAAATATTTTTTTAGATGTATGCAAATATGTTTTTTTATATTTATAGAAACAATGCAAACTTTATTCCATTTATCTATTTTTCCACCTTATTTGGTTAGTGACTCACAGACAAAAAATACTTTTTTAGGAAAAGTATATGCATACTAAATGCAAGCCCGTTGCAGTCAACGGGGAGGGGAGGATTTTTTTGCATTTTTAAATTATCAGAAAATTTACTGGCGTGAAAAATTAAATGAAAACTTATTTATTGAATAAACATGAAGATCTAAACGTAATTAATTCTCTAAATAGATTCTTTTAAGAATACACCCAGTTCTTGAAAAGAAGTAAAATACACCGGGATTGCAAAACAAAATACGCAAATGCGAAAAATTCCGGGCACGTGACAACAGGATTTCACTAAACTGTAAATAATCAAAATTTACGTCCAAACCAACCAAATTTAATAAGAAAAAACTTTCTGATCAAAAGGTTAAAAAAAATCGATCCATAGTAAAAAAAAAATGTTATTTTATTTGTAGTTTTAGAAAAAATAAAAAAATAAAGTGACAATAAACATTTGAGGTAGCAGGAGTGTCGAGTCCCGAAATGTTGGGAAACCATGTCACAAAAGTAACATAAACCCTATAGACAATAGGTGTGTCAACTCTTAAAATGTTGAGAAACCGTGTAACATAGGATGACAAAAATCATCAAGACAGTAGGAGTATCGACTCTTAATATGTCAAGAATCTGTGTCACATATAGGACGACAAAAAACGTCATGACGGAGAGGGTGTTGACTCTTAAAATGTTGAGAAGCTGTGGCGCATATAGGATGACAAAAATCACCATGATATTGAGAAGTGTCGACTCTTGAAATATTAAGAAACTGTGTCACATTTAGGATGACAAAAATTATCCAGACTATTGGGATGTCGGCCCTAATATTTTTTATATAAAAAATCATGTTTGATATAAATAGGAAAATTTTCTCAAAATGTCCAAAAATACTTGTCGCAAAATATAATATAAGTGTTTAAAAAGATCCAGAAATCAAATGCGATTTTCACATGCAAAATAGTCGAAATTAATTGCATATTTTATCAAAATGTTTGAATAAAAGTCGAAATATAATTCTATAAAATATCTATACCGTAATTATAATATTCTTAATGCTTGTAAGAAATCAAAAAGCTTCCAAAGCCGGGCGTGAAATATAATCATATATTCCAATAATCAAATCAGTGTTTTTGATTATTTGAAAAATTTCGTAATCGATACAAACTTTTAAATTCAGTTTTCTCAATATTATTATAAGATATACAGTGTACTCTCGATTATGCGTGTATTAGAGGTCTGCACAGGACCGGGCCTGGCCCACGGGCTTTTACCCGACCCGGCCCGTGGGCCGGGCTCGGGCGGGTAAGCGCAATTGAGAGTCGGGCTCGGGCCGGGCCTGGCCTTGGAATTTGGGATATAATCTGGGGAAAAATATAGCAAATCGAAGATTTCAAATTCTTCGGTGAGTTAAAAAAAAAAGGACTTTCGGAGATAATCTGGGGAAAAAGTTCGGGGAAAAGGTTCGGGTAACAAGTGCGGTATTAGACTCGGGCCCGGGCCGGGTCGGGCGTGAGTTCGGGCTCGAACCGGGTAGTTTTGTAAAATTTTGGCCCGTGCAGACCTCTAGCATGTATGGATTGTCTGGTTTGCGGATTATTCGTGCCTGGAAACAAATATTTTTTAATTCAAATTTAATTTGATTGATTTTTTTCTATTACGATTATAGGACGCATTAAAGAATTGGGATCTTGAATATGCGCGTTATTTGAAAAAAGGATGAATTTAGCGATGTGTTTGTGTTTACGTAACTAGCCCTGAATTTTTTTTAACCACTTTTGAATGGATGATTGTTCGCATGTACCGCAATAAACATCATAATTTATGGGACTAGAATGTGTCAAGAATTGAAATCATATTGCCCTAAATGGGGTAGCACAATCTTGGTCAAAAGTAAAGCCAGTAACACTCTTTCAATCATGGAGAAAGATTCTTCCTGACATAGAAACAGATTCAATGGATTCGGAAGAGAATAAAGAAAATTTTGTACCTGAAATGTGTGAATTATTGGAAGATTTAATTTTTTTGAAGACGTGGATAAGGAAAACATAGAGGAGTGGCTCAACCATGATTTAAATGATCCAGGCTTTGAACGCATGGACGATTCTGATATCGTCTTTTGTGACCCAAGAGGAAGAAAATGACAGTAGTACTGCAAGCGAAGATGATACCAGTGGTTACGATAGTCATGAAACGACATTGAATTGTATTCAAACATTGCTAGATTACGCTGAACATAGGGGAACTGAATATAATAATGTAACAGCTTTAAGAATATTTATAAGTTTTAAGAATTATATATAAGTGAAATAAGGAATTTGTTAAAAAAATCTCGAAAACAGATGAATATAACAGATGTTTTTTAAATTTGTATACACATAAAACTATACTTTTTTATATTTTTATGTTCTTATATATGATAAAATGTTTTATTTCTACTTATTTGTTTGTATTTTCTTGATAAATAATATGTATGAATAAAAAAAATGGTGACAGCGCGGCAAAGGGGCAAGAGGGGGAGGGGACATCTTTCTTGAAGTCATCAAAAAGGAGAAATCGTACACCGACAGACAGACAGACAGACCTACATTCCTTCCTTCCTTTCTACACTCATGTTACATTATCGACTATTAATATATAGATTATACCTAGATTTTTTATCAATTATTAATTTGTCTAAAAGCTTTTTTTCAATTGATATTATTGCAAGGGCTATCTTTTTTCATTTTGACCATTTCAAGTCAATGTTTATATTTTTTTCATAATAGAAAATGATTTTTCTACAATGAAATAAGCACTTGTCTATCGGCATAATAAAAATTTATTTTATTTAATTGAATATTTCCGTGAAAATATCTTAGCTAATTTTTATTTATCACATTATCCTTCCCCTTACCGTGCTTAAAAAATCCCTTCGCAAATCATGCAGTAACACTCTGTGACCGTGTAGAATTTGTCATATAAACGCATTTCTAAAGCAAAATGACAATTTCAAAAAATGCCATATGGTTCAACATAGTGTATAGTTCTTGTTTTGTGTCATAATTTGTGGCTAGAACCTGAAAAACTTATACAAATCATGCATAATTGTCGAAAGCGGCAAGAATCAAAATTCTGTGCAACAGCTAGTAGACGGGACTTGTCTCGATCACGCTTGAAACGATACAGTCATACCCAAAGCGTCACGCAACTAATAATCCTTGCCGGCCGGCAAGCGGTTGGTAGAAGGGATAAGGAAAGAATCAATCACACGCGTAAATACGTTATCTAAGTAAAACAATTTACTATATTAAAAAATATAATAAACATTTTTGAAACATTATATGTATTTGGAATCTTGCAAAGAAAATAAATCTTTTTGACAAACATATTTAAAATTATTACAAAAAACCTAAAATTCGGCAGTTTATACGTAAATTAATTTACGTTACGGACCTAACGGACCGTAAATGACACCGATTGAAAAAAGAAAAAAAATATCGGTACCATCAGTGAGTTTGTACACACCTCTATCAAATAAACAGTCACATAATATTGAGTGAAAAAATCGTTCAACATATTTATATGTTTCGAAACACTAAAGCTATAGCTAATAAATTTAATGTTATGTAATTAATAATTTTGTCACTTCTGTGGTCGAGTGGTCAACGTTGTTGGCTTCGATTACGTAGGTGACGGGTTCGAATCCCAGTACGGAAAGTTTTTAAAATTGATTTTTCAATCGATTTATGAATTTCTGTTCGAAGGCATGGATGTATGTGATGTCTTGAATTCCTCCCTCCCACCCATCATATCCTATAAACGAGGCATATCGACAGTGATTACCTAGCAACTAGTCCTGTCCTAGCCCTATCCTTCTATCCTACTCTCTTTGGAGAGGTTGAGCAACTGAGTAACAAGCGGTTCTCATAGAAACATTCTAAGATAAACTCCATTCGGAGTCCATATGCTCCACATTGAGAGCGGACATAGTTAAAAAAATATATATATCAGTGTAATTTATTAACTATGGCTTTAGTGTTTCGAAACACTAGAGTCATATTCAATACGTGTAATATTATAATTGTTGTTTGAGTAAGGATGTTAGAGTGAAAAACATGATGCATTGTTCTCTTCGGAGCCAGTATATATAGCTGAGAAAAATGTAAGTTTAATCATATTTCAGACGATGGCAAAAGACGAAATAGCTATCAACTCATAAATATAAAAAAAACTGTAGAACTAAATACGTTGCTATTTTTACTTTATTATAATGGAGTTCTACCAAGTAAATGCAAAGTCAATAAATTAATATAACAAAGTAAAGTTAGTTAATGCAAAACAAGTCTTGGAATGCTGTTACGGGAACACTAATGTCTAGACTCTAGAATGTTATCGCGCGTCTGAGGTGATAAACATCAAGGAATAATAAAACATTGTTCAAACGGTTCGGTGATTCTACCGAACATTACTTTTCCGAACACGAACACTCCGGCCAAGAATACACCGAACACCGATTCTTTCGGACTCGGAATCTTCCGCACACAGAACCTTCCGGATATAGAATACTTCGCACACCGAATACTCCGAACATTTAAATATTTTTATTAGAAAAATCATTGTTTTATTGTAACGTGGAATGTTTTATGGCAATTATGCCAAATATTTTTCATAATGAAAACAAGAAACGTATTTAATTTTCATGTATATAAGCAGTTTAAAATTTTATTCGTATTTTAACTTATTAATTTTGAAAATTGCGTTTTATTATAATTGTGCTGATATTTTTGATTATATTGAAAGGAAATACCATGCATATAAACATTTAAAATTGCAAATTGATATTAACAGTACTTTAAACATAATTTTATTATCTTATTGATACACATATTATACATATTTTACATTCACTTGACAAATGCAAAAATGTGTACATGAAATTTTAAACATATTATGTGTTTGTAATTTTTTTATTGCAATGACTTCAGTAAATAATTTTAGCAATTATTATTATTGAAAGAAATGAAAGTATAGTTGAAGTTATTCTTAGATCTGTTAATATTATATTCCCCCCTCCCACCCATCCTATCTTATGAACGGGGCGTATCGAGAGCGATTACGTTACCACGAGTCCTGTCCTAGTCCTATCCTTCTATCCCTACTCTCTTTGGAAAAAGAGTTTGAGTAACAA
This sequence comes from Himalopsyche anomala, assembly GCA_031772345.1. Classification (NCBI taxonomy): domain Eukaryota; kingdom Metazoa; phylum Arthropoda; class Insecta; order Trichoptera; family Rhyacophilidae; genus Himalopsyche; species Himalopsyche anomala. The sequence goes on along the minus strand of JAHZMQ010000025.1, from coordinate 302,382 downwards.
GCAGTTCTCGTTGAAACATTTATGTTGAGATAAACTGATGGCCATAGACTAGTATACTTAGGAATGTGACTTTTTCTTTGAATTTGCAATACTTCTTTGTGAATCAATGTTATACAATGACAAATGTAGGCATTATAGCTTTAAGATAGATTTTTGTGTTAATTTTTTAAAACTTTATAAAGCATAAAAAAATAGTTTAATGTAGTTTGGTGGTTTGGTATTCAATATAAGTTTTTATTTCAGAATTAAAGTCAATTAATATTATTGTTGAGAGTTTTAATACATGTTTTAATGTTATGAAAACGTCGTAATCTAATGACAGTAGTGCTTTTAAAAAAATAGTTTATTCTTCAATAGAAACTCACGATATAAGAGATAATACATATTTATTATTGTTGAATATAAACATTTGTTTTGGATTAAATGCACGCAGTTGCTAAAAGGTCTTTGGTTTACAAAATAATAATGTTATTATTTTACAACCATTTCGTGCGAAAACATTGTAGATCTGTTGGCTACCGATCCTTCTTTTACTTCAGCGTCAGAGGATTAATACCTGAAGGGTATTATATTGTAATAAATATATATTTTGTAAACATGTATATTGTGTATGTATATTTTGTTTTTTATTATATGATAATAAATACATATTTTGTAAACTTTTCATATTTGGATTTTAGATCTACTATGAGTCGACCTTTTTAGACAGTTGACACAATGATCGCTTGCTAACATAACAAATAAATAATGTAGCTAAAAAAACTTATTTTTTTATATTTATGTTTTTATGTACCTATATGTAGTTACATATTAAGTTTAATGAAAAATCCTGTTAATTTTCTATAATGTTAATAAATAAAATGTCTTTTTTCCTTCTTATTTTAGTAATATATTATATTTTTTTGATAAAACTGTTTTCATGGTATCGTGATTTGTTTACTACATAAATGTGTTGATATGTACCCTTAAATAAACAGCATTACTCTGACTTCTATTGATTCATAAGTCTAAAAAATATTTATAATCATCCCAACACTAAATCTACATAGAAATGGAATTTTTCAATAAAGTAAATCCAATCTTATCAGAAGAACTAAAGTATCTTTAATAAAATTATTGAGCTTTTACACCAATAAATGGACGTTAAAATTTTGTTCATGAGATTACGACGTTTTTATAACATCAAAACATGTATTAAAACTCTCAACAATAACATAATTGACTTTAATTCTGAAATAAAAACTTATATTGAATACCAAACCACCAAACTACATTAAACTATTATTTTTATGCTTTTTAAAGTTAAAAAAAATTAACACAAAAAATCTATCTTAAAGCTATAATACCTACATTCGTTAGTAAACACACAATATTCCTTTGTAATTCATTCCACTTTATTTAATATGTCAGGACCGGTTTCGCTCATTACGAGCATCGTCAACTAATAAGAAATATAATTTAACAATGCTATTTATACAAAAATGAACAGTTATAAACAACAATTGGCATTGAAAAGAAATTACCAATTACATTAAAAGTGATTCTAAAATAACACAAAATTAAAATTTTTAACACATTTAACATATAATTAAAAATTCATCTCAGATTAAATTTATCAATACATATATTTTTTATTTAATAATTTATTAATTTTTATATAATGCCTTTCCACCAAGTATTGACAGTGAACACCCTAAAAGTGACCTACATTTGTCATTGTATAACATTAATTCACAAAGAAGTATTGCAAATTAAAAGAAAAAGTCACAGTCCTAAGTATACTAGTCTATGGCCATCAGTTTATCTCAACATAAGTGTTTCAACGAGAACTGCTTGTTACTCAGTTGTCCAACCTCTCTTTTTCCAAAGAGAGTAGGGATAGAAGGATAGGACTAGGACAGGACTTGTGGTAACCTAATCACTCTCGATACGCCCCGTTCATAAGATAGGATGGGTGGGAGGGGGGAATATAATATTAACAGATCTAACAATAACTTCAACTATACTTTCATTTCTTCATTGCAATAAAAAAATTACAAACACATAATATGTTTAAAATTTGATATATACATGTCCAATGACCAATTGTACACATTTTTCCATTTGTCAAGTGAATGTAAAATATGTATACTATGTGTATCAATAAGATAATAAAATTATGTTTAAAGTACTGTTAATATCAATTTGCAATTTTAAATGTTTATATGCATGGTATTTTCTTTCAATATAATCAAAAATATCAGCACAATTATAATAAAACGCAATTTTCAAAATTAATAAGTTAAAATCAAATAAAATTTTAAACTGCTTTTATACATGAAAATTAAATACGTTTCTTGTTTTCATTATGAAAAATATTTGGCATAATTGCCATAAAACATTCCACGTTACAATAAAACAATGATTTTTCCAATAAAAATATTTAAATGTTCGGAGTATTCGGTGTGCGAAGTATTCTATATCCGGAAGGTTCTGTGTGCGGAAGATTCCGAGTCCGAAAGAATCGGTGTTCGGTGTATTCTTGGCCGGAGTGTTCGTGTTCGGACTATTCCCGTTCGGAGTGTTCGTGTTCGGAAAAGTAATGTTCGGTAGAATCCGTTCACCGTTCAAACACAATCGCATATTGTTTTTTCTGCGTTCTCTGTCTTACTCGTGGAATTCATCTAATTGTTTCGCTCGGCAAAACTAAAGTGTTGGTCACTCTTACATATTGATATTTATATATGCCTATCTCATGCTCGATAATTTTATATTTTTCGATGATAAAATCGACGAGACTTTCAAATTATGTATGATTATACAAAGAAGACGTTGAATGTATACTTTTTAAAATTTGTATTTACATGTAAAACTATTTTATTTACAAATAGAAAAAAAACATATTTTTTTGAGACCTATAACACGGGTATTTTAAAGGTGTAAAGGCTGAGGTCCGCTGTTGTTACTGCAAGGGTACGGAAGAGTTATTAATGCAATTTATAGATTTTTAATGCTGGCTAATCTATATAAATGAGTTTTCTCTTTAATTACCACGGAAATAGTTCTTATCCAAAAAAACGAAACATTCGAACAACAGACAAATCCATGAAATGGATTCAAAACGTCAAACGCACGGTCCGTCGTAAAGAGACAAACGATATCGATGGTGGGAGGCTAACACAGGCACACGGCTAAAGTTTAAGTGCGTATGTGCGAAATATTATATTACTGAAGAGCATTTCTTGGCATACGCGTATTGGCTATAACCCGAGTTACGGGACACCACGTTTAGGGCGTCAATTTCGGGATTAAGGATAAAAGTAAGTGCAAAATTTTCGAAAAGTTTGTGAAAATAGGCAACCAGACAAAATTTCCGAAATCCGCGTAAGACATTAAAAAAGGTCTACGTTTTTTAATTTTTGGAATTTAGCAAATTCGAGGGTTTTTGAAATCGGTTAGTGACATAAATTTTTGAAATCTGCGAAATGCCAAAATTTTAAGAATCCTGAAATTGTCCATGATTTAATGATGAATGCCCGATCTCGGAATTCAATAAATGTTAGTGTCGAAATCCCAGTATTACAAAAAGGGCTTGGGATTAGATGCTCTAGCCACGGTCTATGCCAGGCGAGGGGAACCTGAGGCATTTTGGCTACTCTAGTGCGGCCTTCTGGCCAATTCTGTAATTCTGTAAATTTATGTAAATTCGTAAATTCCTGATATATTCTGACCGTAAATTCCTGTTTCTGACCAAAGATTCCCTAGTCAATGTTTACTGCGGCCTTATGTCGAATCAGAAAAATGAATGTGGCCTTTAGATAGTAAAAGGTTCCCCACTCCTGGTCTAAGCAATTTCGTCAAGCACTTGTCACTTGCACAAGTTCCCTTTTTATAAGAAATGGGAAGAAATTTCAGACAATTTATAAAAACTATCCGTACTGAGATTCGAGCCCACGACCGCCTTGACCGTAGCCATCAACGATGACCACTCGAACACGGTCCTGAAAGAAATGGTTCAGAAGAAATAGTAAAGGATATATTATTTTCTCAAAAAAATATTTTCTGAGCCAGTAAAATCATGAAACATGTGAACCCTCTCTCTTTCTGTCTCTCTTTTGTGGCTACATAAAAAAATAAAATAACCAACCTTTTATGGTCTTCTTTATGTTGGGTTGTCGCATTTTTTTCGTCTTCACTAGTATCTAAAATCATACAAAAAAAATAATCTTAATCCAACACAAAAAAATGTATTTGTTTACAATAGACAGCTAGCGGCAAAGGGCATGTTTTGGGAAATAATTCATTAACTGCTATTTAATCCTTAAAAAACACAAATCGCGGATGGGAATGTGTGATCAGATAAGTCACAAAATATTTTAAATCAGCCATCAAAGCCAATCGAGTAATGAAATAAACTAACGGATACTGTTTCTTGCATCCGTACATAGCCGATAACATATGATAGTTAAGAGCTGTAAATGCAGCATTGTACTTTGTGTTGTCACCTACCTTTTGATGTCAAAAATAATTTTCTAAGCTTTCAAACATCCATATAAAATGTATTTAAAAATTGTGTTTATTTTCAAAACTTACAATCCCCATAATCATCAAAACTAATAACCCCCATTCCATATGAGAGAGCGACATTTAACAGTCACGGCCACCAGTGTTTGTTTATTTTGTGTCTGTTTCACTGTTTTATTTAAGTTTTACTTAGTTTTAGACGTTTAAGTGCATTATTGTCAGACATTTTCTTTGATTGGATAATACGGAAGTGTATACAATCAAGAAAAAAGAACAAGGCGAATAACAATGGAAATCAAACATCGACAAACCTCACTATGATGACATCATTTTCTTACTGTCAACAAATATTTAATTGAATTGTACCTAAATAACTGTACAGTTTTAGATAATTTAGTTTTTAGTTACATTTTTTTTAATTTATTAATTCTCAAACAAATAATTATGTAATTTATACCGTTAATGAAAAGTAACATTAAAATTTTCGGTACATTCCTATTTGCTGGTATCATTCATTTTATCAGTGCGCATTCAATCAACGAACGAAGTCTTAACCTTTGTAAACAGACGCGCATTAGAGATGTAACTAACGAAGTGTACCTATTTATAATCATTACAAATGTCTGCTGATTCTTTTATACCACTTCAACATATGTACAGTGACACGACTCCATTTTGTAGGTGCCCTGACTTCCTTGCCCGTCTCCTAATTTGCCGCTCGCAAACAATAATGTAAATTCACAAATAATAGTTTTGTTTACTTTTGCCAAAATATTTTATAAAATGTTCACGCTCAACTTAGGGGCGGTAGACTATATGGGTAGAAGACTTTTTGCAAATCGGCATGTTTAACGGCAAATAAGCAGAATAACATCTGGAAACGCGGCCGCTTTCTAAAATTTAGTAACATGAAGTAATTTCTTGGAAATTGTATTTAGACATAGTGCAAGTACCGAGCGCTCGAACGAGCCACCTCACGGACGTTCTGATGCAGGACGCTACTCCCTCCCTTAAATACACAATAATACGCCCGCCCCCTCCTTTCTTCTCCCCCGCTTAGTTGCTAATTATTCAGTTTTAAAAATAGATTATTCGGTCACTTCTTTTTGGGACTTCTTTCGGGACACCGTAAGCCGCAGGTCTGAGGAATCGCTGGGGGCCTCTCAAATCGCACCGATATTAATACAGACTTGGTGAGAATTTCTCGTCAATATAATTAATTTAAAACTAAATACCACTGTCTTCAATTACGTCGGCGTCGATCTGGAGAGGTCCCCAGGATCCGTAAGAAGTTTATTTATAATTATTTTACTAATTGAAATATTATTATAGATACTTTGTTAAATATTTTGTTTATTGTGTAACTGTGCCTAACCCATATATTTGTGTTATTTGTTCTGTTTAAAGAAGCCCGCTCTAATAATTGTTCGAGATGGAAGCATTGTTGTAAAATCATTTGCTAACATCATTTATCTTTGTTAAATTCATTTATTCAATTTCTTTTAAAAATCATGTACTAAAAGCTAAATGCGAAATTAATTTGCTAATCTCATTTATCTATTAAATTCGTCTCTCTGTTAAACCATTTATTTGTTAAACGCAGTTATCTATTAAAATCATTTGTAAAGAAAGTATTAACTGTAACATCATGCGTTTGGGGGATAACCATCCATCGACCTAAATACTATTGAGTATAACACTAATTATTAAAGTATCGCTCGGGTCGACTAATGACCTATCATTATAAAGCTATCTCTTGAGAAACTTGTCGGGTATTCTAACTTAAATAAAAGCAAATAATTACATTAAATCAAATACTAAGTGGGTGTATTAACATCGTGTGAAAGGCAGTAAGGAATGCATCATTGTCATTAATGACCTATTTGGGTTTTAAAAATCAGTTTCGCAATTTTTATCTTTATTTTTATTTTTTTTATTCTGCCTAGACTGCAAGTGTCAGGACGTTTTCATCACCGCGGGTTTCTTCTCGTATTATTTCTATGTTTTGTACCCCGGCGGGGGGGGGATCATACCTATTTGAGTAGCTGTTTATTTTAATTCGCAACTTGGCGATCTCCCGTAAATCCAGGAACCCTTTGATTCATTTAGGCATTAAGAGATTTAGGAAGTAATTCATTAGGGAATAAGCAGTGAAAACTATTGTTTTGTTTTCCATGTTAGGTAGTAAGAATTTATTATTTGTTTGTTTCCCCGGGAGGGTTAAATCTGTGCCGGACCAGTGGCGTCTGAAGGGTGGGGGATCGAAAGTGAGACGTGGAAGTAAATTCATTAATTCTAAGACATGCCAGACCACGTGGGCAGCAGCTACTCATCTTATTAGACGCTTAAGAGTTAGCCATAAGTGTAAATAATTTAACTGTCAATAATCGATTTATCTTACGAGCAAACACGCGGTGGTGAAATAAATGTAATCTGATATATTTTGTGAGTTAACGAATCTGACTGTTCAGAATTTTGTTTGCTGTTTTGCTTTGCAGACACTAAGTTTATAAACGTGTAATATTATTTATTTATTGTTTAAAATTAAAATTATGGTACATGGCATAACAGCTTACGCCAATTCGCCATGTACTTGACAAATAAAAGACACAGAATATTAAATAAAATTACATAATACACAAAAATCAACACAAAAAATCAAGAAATAAAATAGTAAAATTTCACAAACAGTTCACAAATACTATCACCAAAAACATCCACTTCACTAGGCAATGAGTTGATCAATCGAACGGCCCTAGGAACTGGAGACTCATACCTCCTAAGCGAGGTATAAGTTTTTAGAAATAAAAGTTTTCGCTCATAATTTCGCCCACGTGAAAATAAATTGGGAGCATGTAAATTAATAGTCATGAGTATTTCAGGATTATTAACTCGGCCCCGAAGGAGAAGAGAAAAATGCTTTATAATATTATGTGTAAGTGATAACCTGTATGTCCTTGTTATCGTGTTGTTAATAAACCTTGCCCTTTTGTATAACGGATTTTGATCTTTGCAACATTTGACCCACCTTTCTCCTATATTCCATCTTAGGTGCAGCCTACAGGGAATTAAATATTTTTCCTACTTTAAACTTTTCACCCTTTCGGAGAAAGGGGAGTGTCAACAGGTAGTCCTCGACATACGACCGAGATACGTTCCTGAACTTTGGTCGTAAGTCGAATTTCATACAAAATATGTCGTTGCTGAACATCAAATATGGTATACATATGTGACGATTTTACGAAAATTAGCTAAATATACAGTTTTTTTCTCAGCCTTCTAAAGCAGTGCTCCGCAAGCTTTTATCTTCCAAGGCACACCACAAGTAAAAATGTGCATAATATACAGAAATTACATTAGTTTGTGTTTACATATGATTCAAACTACAAAAGAACCATATGGATATTTTATAACCATGTCCACTACCAATGTAGAGCACATATACTCCTAATGGAGATTATCTTAAAAGAAAAGTTTCTGATTATTCAGATTTATTTACAAAAAAAAGAATCAGTCAAAAGGCTGCACCAAAGTAGTGAAAAGTTCGTTAGTTTCCCACTTCAGTTGAATTTTTAGAATCGGCTATTAAAATGTTTCTAGCATTTAGTGGTTAAAGTTATACTAAAAAATAAACATTTTATCGATTTGGGTATACATACTATTATGTAAGTCTGCGCAAGAATGTTTCGCGCAACTTACGAAAATTCAGTTATGAATTTTAAAATGTCTTTAAAGAACACAAATGAATTATATCATTACAAATATGTCAAAATATGTATTCACATCTCAAATATTAATGGTTTTACATTTGATACAAAAAAATGGGGATTGAAAGTAATTACAAACATAATTAAAATTTGGGAAATTTTTGACAAAGTGATAAAGTAGACTCGTTGCTGATTTTACGATGCTCGTAATGAGCGAAACCGGTCCTGAGATATGAAATAAAGTGGAATGAAGTACAAAGGAATATTGTGTTTTTACTAATAAATGAATAAATTATTATTTAATAAAAAATCATATCTTCTGCATACACGATTAATAATTCCATTGTCAGAATATGTCCACAACATTCACATACATGTTGTGATCATAGAATCTCATTATTAAATTCTGTTAACTTGACACTAGTGAGTAAAATATTGCCTAGTTATCAAATTTGAATAATTTTTAATAAAATATTTTGACAGCAAAATATTAAAAATGGTACATAAAACGCAATAAAATGCCATTTTCTTGTTCAAAATGGTAAATATTTGCATTATGTACATGTATTCTAATACTGAATAAAATATTTTTCTCTAATTTGTGCATAAATAGAAGTGTTATTTTCCGTTTCGTTTTTTAAGCAGTTTTTATCGACTATCTCACCCAGAGTCACATATATCACATTTGATGTGCATCGACGATGTATTAAAATAAACTAGCTGTAAGCCCGTTGACATTTTTTTTTTGCATTTTTAAGTAGTCAGAAAATTACAAACCTATTTATTGAATAAGCCAGAGATTCTAAAAATAAAATAAATATATCGGGGCATATATCGACAGCCCTGCCCTGTAGTATTTAAATTGTAAATTATTTAATTTTTGGAATAATGTTAAGTTTGCTAACAATTATTTTTCCTATTAGCAGAAATAGACCTCGTAAATTACCTAATTTTTGGAATAATGTTTATGTTTGCTAACAACTATTTTTCGAAGTAGCAGAAATTTCATAAATTATTATATCTTTGGAATAATGTTCAAGTTTGCTAACAATCATTTTTCATAGTAGCATAAATCGATCTCGGCGCATATATCGACAGCCCTGCAGTTTTTAAATTGTAAATTATTAAATTTTTGGAATAATGTTCAAGGTTGCTAACAATCATTTTTCGTAGTATATATATTTTATTCAACTAATTTTCAAGTACGCTAACAAAAATATTTCGTAGAAAAAGAAAAAGACCCGAGGACATCAGTACGCACACATTTGTGAATTGTGAATTGTTAATTGTGATTTGTGAAAAGTGATTATTTTATCGACTATTAATATATAGATTTTGGAATTTTTAGAATAATCTAATATTCTAATTTTTAGAATAATTTAATATCTATTGAACTTTTTTTTCACTTCAATGGAATGTGAGAAAAAAGTCGGAAAATAAATGGGCAAAGAATTAAATTATATTTATATAAAAAATGCAATTTTCACATGCAAAATATTATAAATTAATTGGACATTTTATCAAAACAAAATTATCAAAATTTTGACTTATTCTCCAAATAGAACTTGTTTTTTAGAATATATATAATGATTTTTACTGACGTTATTTTACTACACATACTGAAACTATGCTTTCGCCAACAACTAACTATACCACGTATGTATCTAGATTAAAAACAAATCTTGAAATAATTGCGTCTTATATTTATTTTTTGAAAAACTTATTTCGCTAGTCAATCGGATTTTGTTATTTTGATAGCATTTATTTTCATACGATCAAGATGTTATGTGATTTAAAAAGAAAGTTTTCAAAAAAAAAAATGTTATAAACCAAAAAAAAACGTTCAAGGCTAGATTCGAACCAACTACCTTCAGGTTACAACCGAGCGCTTCTTAACCTTTAGGGTACAGAGGAATTGAGAAATTTTCGTAAAATAAAACATATAATATGCATGCTGTTTTTCAAATAAAAAACGAAAGGTTCCAATTTCAAACGAAATTTAATATATAGCTAGCTGTAAGCCCGTTGGGCCCAACTGAAGGATTTTTTCGTATTATAAAAAAAAATGAAATTTTCCATGTTACAATCAAATGCATATTTATCAAATTAATCAGAATAAATTAACTTCACTAATTCGCCAAACGGAGATTATTTTTAGGAATATATGAGTCTTTAAGGGAACGAAACATCAAAATGGTGAAACTTTTCCATTTGACTTTTAAGTGCAATTACGTTTTCAATTATTTTTTGTGGGAACTGTCATCAACTTTTAATTTTATGTGAAAGTTTTTTCAATAAATAAGCATAAAAAAGTAATACAAAATAACTTAGATTATTCCACGTATTGTGCTACAAACTGTGACACGTGTTTCGCCTATTTCAGAGGCATCCTCAGACAGACTTACTTTCAGTAAGTAAGTAAAAGTAAGTCTGTCTGAGGATGCCTCTGAAAGAGGCGAAACACGTGTCACAGTTTGTAGCACAATACGTGGAATAATCTAAGTTATTTTATATTTTATATTAAAATGAACTTCCACAAAGTTACCGACGAATCCATCGAAAGCATAAACAATGTATTTTAGAGAAAAAATGATTGAAATTATGCAATAAAAAGGGTGGGTTCAGTTCACTTTTTCCCATCATCCTAACTTGGCTCACTTTGCCGTATTTTAATCTCGTTGACCCCAATCTATCAAACTATTTCGCTTACTTTATTTATATTAGTATTTGAGCATAAATTTACCTTGTCCAAAGCATAGACTCGTTTACTCGTTATTTAAAACAAAAGATACAAAAATTTTAAAGTATCGGGATAAATTCTAAATACCCTCTGTTAAAACGTAAAATATTTAATAGCCGTCAGCATACATATGACACACATGGAATATTTGCATTTAACTGTCGAAACTATATTATGTAAAATATACCACATTCATTATTTGACAGGTGTCACAATATTCCATTTTTGAATCTTGAATACAAACAATCGAAGTCAGTAGGAATCGCAAATATCGTTCCATTTTCAAATTTTTAATTTATATACACTATTTTTATCGCCTTGATATTTATGACGTTAGCTCAGTTGATAGAGAGCTCGACTGGTAATCCAGAGTTCTGTGTTCGATCCACGATCGCGGCGTTTTTTTGTATGAGAATTTTCAGCGATTTGATTTGTTTCGTCAAATAATAAACAGTGTATTGGGAAAATATGTCTTTAGTATGAATAAAAAAAATAATTAATGGCGACAGCGGGGCAGGATGGGGGGGGAGGAGGACCGTCTTTCTTGACGTCATCGAAAAGGCGAAATCGCGACCATATACAAACGAAAAAAGTATGTATTTAGTATGAATAAAAAAATGGTGACAGCGGGGCTGGGGCGGAGGAGGGGGAGGGAAAATCGGGGACAATTTACAGACGGACGGACGGACGGACATTATCGACTATTAATATATAGACTAGCTGTAAGCCCGTTGACCTCAACGGGAGGATTTTTGTTGCATTTTTAAGTAGTCAGAAAATTACAAACCTATTTATTGAATAAGCCAGAGATTCTAAAAATAAAATAAATATATCGGGGCATATATCGACAGCCCTGCCCTGTAGTATTTAAATTGTAAATTATTAAATCTTTGGAATAATGTTCAAGTTTGCTAACAATCATTTTTCGTAGTATATATTTTATTTAACTAATTTTCAAGTACGCTAACAAAAATATTTCGTAGAAAAAGAAAAAGACCCGAGGACATCAGTACGCACACATTTGTGAATTGTTAAATGTGATTTGTGAAAAGTGATTATTTTATCGACTATTAATATATAGATTTTGGAATTTTTAGAATAATCTAATATTCTAATTTTTAGAATAATTTAATATCTATTGAACTTTTTTTTCACTTCAATGGAATGTGAGAAAAAAGTCGGAAAATAAATGGGCAAAGAATTAAATTATATTTATATAAAAAATGCAATTTTCACATGCAAAATATTATAAATTAATTGGACATTTTATCAAAACAAAATTATCAAAATTTTGACTTATTCTCCAAATAGAACTTTAGAACAACTATTTTTCGTAGAGGCAGAAATTTCGTAAAATATTAAATCTTTGGAATAATGTTCACGTTTGCTAACAATCATTTTTCATAGTAGCATAAATCGACCTCGGCGCATATATCGACAGCCCTGCAGTTTTAAATTGTAAATTACTTAATTTTTGAAATAATGTTTAAGTTTGCTAATAATCATTTTTCACATGCAAAATGGTATAAATTAATTGCACATTTTATCAAAACAAAATTATCAAAATGTTGACTTATTCTCCAAATAGAACTTGTTTTTTAGAATATATATAATGATTTTTACTGACGTTATTTTATTACACATACTGAAACTATGCTTTCGCCAACAACTAACTATACCACGTATGTACCTAGATTAAAAACAAATCTTGAAATAATTGCGTCTTATATTTATTTTTTGAAAAACTTATTATGCTAATCAATCGGATTTTGTTATTTTGATAAGATTTATTTTCATACGATCGAGATGTACTGTGATTTAAAAAGAAAGTTTTCAAAAAAAAATAATGTTATAAACCAAAAAAAAACGCTCAAGGCTAGATTCGAACCACCAACTTTCAGGTTATCAACCGAGCGTTCTACCTCTAGGGTACAGAGGAATAAAGAAATGTTCGTAAAATAAAATATATAATATGCATGTTGTTATTCAAATAAAAAACGAAAGGTTCCAATTTCAAACGAAATTTAATATATAGTTTCTATTTTTATCGCTGCCGATAATTGTGACGTTAGCTCTCATTGTTTGACAGACGTCACAATATTCCATTTTTGAATCTTGAATACAAACAATCGAAGTCAGTATGAAACGCAAATATCGTTCCATTTTCAAATTTTTAATTTATATACACTATTTTTATCGCTCTGATATTTATGACGTTAGCTCAGTTGATAGAGAGCTCGACTGGTAATCCAGAGTTCTGCGTTCGAGCCTGGGACGCGGAATTTTTTTTCAGCGATTTACGACAATCTATTTATAGTATGAATAAAAAAATATGATGTAGCATGAAAACAGTTTCTTTTTGATTGGCCAAGAACAACCATTCATGGAGATTATGAGTTATGATACTATATGTTTTGATAATTTAAGTTTTTAAAAACACATGTTACTATTAGGCAGAATGTGAGGTATTTTTTGATTCTTGTTTTGACTGTATCTCAAAATGACACACTCTAAACCAGTGCTTCCCAAAAAAATCATACCACGGCCCCCTAAATCAGAAAAAAAAAAATCCGCGGCCCCGATCAATACAAAACATGTTCTGCGGCGGCCTATGTAGAAAACCTGCGGCCCCTCAGGGGGTCGTGGCCCACAGTTGGGAAGTACTGCTCTAAGCCACAAATTGCAGTTGCCAGATTAAATTTCTGTAAATTTTTATTTTTTATACTGAACAATAAAGAAACAAATAAGTCTTGAGATATAAGCATCTATATATTAATACTCGATAATGTCCGAATGATTGCATGATTGTCCGCGATTTCCCCTCCCCTGCCCCTTCCCACACCCTCCTTCACCAGCTCCGCTGACGCAATATTTTTATTCATATTAAAGACATATTTTCCCAATACACTGTTTATTATTTGACGAAACAAATCAAGTCGCTGAAAAATTGAATTATCATACAAAAAAACGCCACGACCGTCGATCGAACCATCGCCTGTAGATTATGAGTTGAGATCGTTACCGCTCGGGCAAACACACAACTGTCAGAATTGATCTAATTTAAATATTATATATTAAGCACACATTTAAATTATTCTAAAAATTCCAAAATACGCATACTTCACATGCATACATAAACAGTTGAATTATTCCAAAAATTCAATAATTTACGAGGTCTATTTCTGCTAATAGGAAAAATAATTGTTAGCAAACTTAAACATTATTCCAAAAATTAAGTAATTTACAAGGACTATTTTTGCTACTATGAAAAATGGTTGTTAGCAAACTTAAACATTATACCAAAAATAAAATAATTTACGAAATTTCTGCTTCTAAGAAAAATGGTTGTTAGCAAACTTAAACATTGTTCCAAAAATTAAGTAATTTACAAGGACTATTTTTGCTACTATGAAAAATGGTTGTTAGCAAACTTAAACATTATTCCAAAAATTCAATAATTTACGAGGTCTATTTCTGCTAATAGGAAAAATAATTGTTAGCAAACTTAAACATTATTCCAAAAATTAAGTAATTTACAAGGACTATTTTTGCTACTATGAAAAATGGTTGTTAGCAAACTTAAACATTTTACCAAAAATAAAATAATTTACGAAATTTCTACTTCTAAGAAAAATGGTTGTTAGCAAACTTAAACATTGTTCCAAAAATTAAGTAATTTACAAGGACTATTTTTGCTACTATGAAAAATGGTTGTTAGCAAACTTAAACATTATTCCAAAAATTCAATAATTTACGAGGTCTATTTCTGCTAATAGGAAAAATAATTGTTAGCAAACTTAAACATTATTCCAAAAATTAAGTAATTTACAAGGACGATTTTTGCTACTATGAAAAATGGTTGTTAGCAAACTTAAACATTATTCCAAAAATTCAATAATTTACGAGGTCTATTTCTGCTAATAGGAAAAATAATTGTTAGCAAACTTAAACATTATTCCAAAAATTAAGTAATTTACAAGGACTATTTTTGCTACTATGAAAAATAATTGTTAGCAAACTTAAAAATTATACCAAAAATAAAATAATTTACGAAATTTCTGCTTCTAAGAAAAATGGTTGTTAGCAAACTTAAACATTGTTCCAAAAATTAAGTAATTTACAAGGACTATTTTTGCTACTATGAAAAATGGTTGTTAGCAAACTTAAACATTATTCCAAAAATTCAATAATTTACGAGGTCTATTTCTGCTAATAGGAAAAATAATTGTTAGCAAACTTAAACATTATTCCAAAAATTAAGTAATTTACAAGGACTATTTTTGCTACTATGAAAAATGGTTGTTAGCAAACTTAAACATTATTCCAAAAATTAAATAATTTACGAGGTCTATTTCTGCTAATAGGAAAAATAATTGTTAGCAAACTTAAAAATTATACCAAAAATAAAATAATTTACGAAATTTCTGCTTCTAAGAAAAATGGTTGTTAGCAAACATAAACATTATTCCAAAGATTAAATAATTTACAAAATTTCTGCTTCTAGGAAAAATGATTGTTAGCAAACTTAAACATTATTCCAATAATTCAATAACTTACGAAATTTCTGCTATTACGAAAAATAGTTGTTAGCAAACTAGAACATTATTCCAAAAATAAATAATTTACAATTTAAATACTGCGGGGCAGGGCTGTCGATATACGCCCCGAGATATTTCTTTTACTATCAGAATTTCTGGATTATTCAATAAATAGGTTAGTAATTTATTTTTCACGCCAGTAACTTTTCTGACTACTTAAAAATGCAACAAAAATCCCTCCGTTGAGGTCAACGGGCTTACAGCTAGTGATGTTAAATACCAACCGATTTCTTCTTCAAGTGCCTTTTTTGGTTTAATAACCAATTTTCCCTTTTTCAAAATCAACTCTTGACCTCCAAATGAATGAAATTTATATGTCCAGTTCATTATAATCAAAAGTACGCGTTCATTATTAAATGTCTGCAAAATAAAATCATAAACAATTTCAATTCATTAAATTATGTCAATGTGCAGTGACCTCAGATGCATTGGTAAAAGTCCTATATTCAATTCTTAAACCAGTATATTCCAGTTCAAAAGCCAAACGGTAATTGCTAGTCGGGCGATCAGAAACATTGGGTAAGAATTTCTGACTGACACGGAGCCTTCACGCCTCGGCCGGCGGGCTGAAGCAGCGCCATATCCGAGTGGAAGATCCCTGAGGAAGCTGGCCCCCTCCATATTGCAGGTTAACCGTAGAATTAAAGATTTGGATGGAGGTAATAACCATAATCACTCATTCAATATTCACCATGTCATATAAGTTGTTTTTTTTTATTATGTGCTCTTAGGGAGGGGATATGGACTTTGAAGGGCAGACAGTAGATACTTCTTACCCTTTAATTATCCCCTCTTTTCAATTAATTTGTTATCAATGTAGGAATACATATAAGAACAAGTAAAAACATTTTGTTTCATCACCTAAAGTTTGTATCGCTATAACCGAAGCGATCGCAGTTGTCGCCTGGACGCGAACTTCATTTTTTTGTTGTTGTTTATCATTGGAAACTGCTTATCATTAACATTATTATTAATGCAAAAGCCAGGGGAAAGATTTTCCCCCCCCCCCCTAAGAACCAAACTGTTAATATTTGAACCTTTGTTATTTTATTTGATACTGTGTAAATTGTACGTACAGTAATAATTTCTTTGCTGGTTCTTTTTTGCGAGCTAGCCGTAGTTGTTTTTCTAAATTGCCATGTAACCTTTTTTGTCAAAATAAATCTGAGTGGGGACGTGCGACACTGCACCTCTCACTGTCAGGACGATGACCCGAAAGTATTATTTATCTTTTAATTGCTACCTATTTATACACATGTTCACAGCACCGTCAGGTTATATAAATCTGGAAAATCGGGTCGGAGAGAGTTTAGTCCTTCTGACTCTATCCAAAGAGGCCTGGCGATGTCAATATATATATATATATATTCTAATTATTTGCTACATTATCAGCTATTAATATATATATATGCTTTAATAATCTTTCAAAGTCTTAATAGTCTTTCATTTGACTGATCCAGAACACTAATTCGAAGAGTAAACCTCGGTTGGCAACGCATTTTCCGATTCTGACAAGGAGTTGGTCAGTAAGTAATACCTTAAATATTGAGCAAATAATAAAGGCTAATTAAAGATTTGAGAGAACTTTCAAACAAACCTGGGAAAGATAGTGCCAGATTTTTTTGGTCTTATAGTAATCCAAGTCTATAATGGGATTGTCCAGGATCAGTACAGATGGTGTGCCAATCATTGCCATTGCCAATTGGACTCTTCCCTTAATCTCAGATGAAAGCTGGTCAGCCCTCATGTCATTTTGCTCGGTTAGGTCTAAGTCAGTCATTATTGTGGAGACATTATCTATTTCTATTCCTTTCAACTGTGGAAAAAAATAAATGCATTTCTTAGTCGACAACGACAATTAAATACTTATCTAGTTGAGACTTCTTATTTTTTTTTATTCTTATAATCTTGAATAAAAATGCACAATGTATTTTAAAAAATATGATTTTGCGGGTTTTACGAATTTATCCTAAAAAAAAGACAAGCTATAATTGAAGAGCAAATATTCAAAAAGTGTTTTGTCACAAATTTAAGAAAACGCCGTTTACTTAATATCAGTTCTGATAGTCCATAATAAATTTATGAATGGAAATCACAATTAACGTTCAAAAAAAGTTTTTTCCTATAAAATTTAATTATAAAGATGACAAACCGTGATAATAAATAAAGATGACACTCAAATTCAATCATAAGATGTTTTGTCCTCTCAACCAATCACAGCGTAGGAACCGCCATATTGGATGTGTGACTAAACACATTTTGCATGAAATTTGTTACTTCACTGCATATACCAGCATACTTTCTTCACTTATTGTATTTTTTAATAGAATTTGTGCTTTCTACGAGTTTTTTTTATAAAATACCAAATTTATAATATTATTTGAATTTACGAACCAAAAAGATAGTCAAGACTAAATCTATGTTGACCAAAACCAACGTTGGCTCTAGAAGAAGAAAATTTAAGCCAAAAAGAAAAGATAAAAGATAAAGATAAAAGTCTTACTGTATTCCTTTGCACACTGGCATTGTTATTTGCTAGCAAACCATGTTTTTGGCAGAGCAGATAGAATGCTATGTAAAAAAACAAACCATTTTGACATCGGAAGAATATCAAGAATGTAGTGGATACTAAGTTCCTGAATAAATTATATAGACTTCTTATCCATAAGAAATTGAAAACAAATATCACTGAAAATAGAAATAATGCTATGTGGCAAATACAACACTTAACATTAAAAAGAATTCAAGTAAATTATTTTTAATTTCAATTGTTTATTACACGAATCGTTCAAATTATGTACATGAACTAAAACTGGCCTTGAAAACTTGTGTGAATGTACATAATTTGAACGATTCAAATTTAATATTAAAATTCCACCAAGAACCTGCAGTCGAAATCTTAAATTATGTGTATTACGCCTTTTAATTTCAATTTGTTTTTGTATAAAAATCACTGCTAAATTATATTTTTTATCAGTTGAAAATGCTCGCCATGAGCGAAACCGGTCCTGACCATTATAAATAAAGTGTTAATAAAGTACAAAAGAATATTGTGCGAAAAAAAGAATTCGACCCATAGTAAAAAAAAAAATGATATTTTCATCTGTATGTAGTTTTATCTATATATATATAAAACGAAGTGGGGTTATTAACACCACGTATATCTCGAGAATGGCAGCACGGATTTTATTGATCTTTGATTTATTAAATTCGTATTTGCCTAGAATGGCAGAATAAGCATTAAAACATCGGAAAAATATCACGGGAAAGAAATTATGAATAAAATTAATGTTGTCATACATTTTGTTTTTTGAAATTTCCAAATCGAACGCGGAACATGACGTTGTATGCTGTTTACGGTTAATACACTAGGTGGCGTTGGTTGTAAAATTCATTTGTTTCATACTTTGAATTAGAGATGTACCGACGAACTTGGACGAACGTGTCAGAATTTCGAAACTAAATCTTCAATAACTTTAAGGAATTTATGTCTCATGTTCATCACCGTCGCTAAACTATGTACTGAAATGTGAAAATATGAAATAAAATAAGAAAGTATGTAAAAAAAATCAGTATACTTTTCATGTATATTATATTGTTATAGAATACTATCAAATCATTATTTTATTTTTGATCCCCATATACAGTCAATCCTGTTTTTATGCGATTTCGAAGTAATGCGGTTTTTTAGAAATGCATTTTTTTAAATGTACCATATTTTACGATATATAAAAATGTTAAATATTACATCGAGAGCATAAATCGTTGTATTTTAAATAGAATAAATAGACTCATAAACACAATCGACATTTGAAAAACAAATACGATTTCGGACTGTTTAAACCATGTTGCATCTGCCATCGCTGAATTAAGTCCACCTACTTAGGTGTGTTACAGTCGATGAAACCATTACTTTAGCACATGAACTTGGTGAAGAAAGGTTTGATACCTTTAGCGAAAATTATATCGACGAAGTACTTCAAGATAACGCTATAAGTGACAAAGATGTCAATAATTTAAATTTAATTATTGACAAAAAACCAGAAAACAATAACGAACTGAAAGAAATTCTGCGATCCTTCTCTGCGAAAATAATTGAAGAAGGTAGCCAACTTTTCAGTAAATTAGAAGATCATTTCTTTCTAAATGATTCAAATTCTGATCGCGCATTCAAGTTTCAACGATAACATTAAAATATATATATACTAGCTGGCCCGACGAACTTCGTACCGCCTCAGAATCAATAAATGTTGTGTTAATTTATTGCATGAATTAAATTCAGTTTGAATGAATACTCAAAATGAATAAATGTGCAAAATTCAAAATGAAAAGTATTTTAATTACATTGAAATGATGTAATTCACGTGGCACAGTCGATAGATTTAAAGGAATGCAGTAGATCAACGATTTGATTTTGAATTGTGAAGTTTAAATGATCCACATCTTTTTTCTTATCCGCAAGAATTGCTCGTTCACTCAACCAATTGTGATTTTTGTGATTAGATGTTTGGGAACATTTTGTTGATGAAGCCGTCCTTCGTTGAGACGAAATTGCGAAAATTCGGCGGAATCGAAATCAATCCGTTCGATTCTTCAACAGGAACACGGCCGTTACCGACGATAGTCAACAATTGCTTGGAGAAATCTTCGGCAGATGGATCGTTTAGAAATGCAACTCGCATGTTTGTCGTTAGCTGAAATTTCTTCACATAACGCCACAGAGTCGATGATTTGAGGCAAGCGTTTATTTCATCGGCAGCGGTCGATCTTTGAATGACTGGTAGTGTTTGTCGGAAATCGCCAGATAGTAGAATCATCGCGCCTCCAAAACATCTTGAGTCATTGCACTGATCTTTCATAGTTCGGTTGAGTGCTTCCAATGCGCATTTGTGCGCCATTGTCCATTCATCCCAGGTGATGATTTTTTTGCTTCCAAAAATTTGGCCATTGCTGAGTGTTTCACAATCTTGCATGTCGGTTTTTCAGTGGTTTGAAGGTTTAACGGCAATTTCAACGCTGAATAAGCCGTTCGGTATCCTTCTATCTACGTTGCCGCTATTTCAGAAGAAGAAACTGCTACAGCAGTTTTATATCTCGCACGAACAGTGGCCATAATCAATGACATGAGGAATGTCTTCCCAGCTCCACCGGGCGCATCGAGGAAAAATAAGCCACCATTTCCATCATCAATTGCCTTCATTAACGTATCGTACATTTCCTTCTGTTGAGGGTTCAACACTGGTACATTCGTTCAAACTGATTGCTTCAATGCATTTCGATCATATTTACGTTCACGTTCCGATTCTCGATTGAAAGCGTCGTTCATTCCACGATCTGGCGTTGGCATTCCTAACTTGACTAACAAACTGCCGCATATAAGGCAACACATGTCTTCGATCAAAAACAAAGTCTGGTTATGTATTTCTTCATTCATCTCGAGATCGGGATTCCCTGAACTGACATGAATTCGATGTAAAATGTATTCGGACATGTCATTCTTGTACTTGTTCCACAGTTCACGGGGATTCGATGGGAAGCATGTCAAAATAATGATAGAAAATAATGTGCGTATCTGACTTGGAGATTCAGAAACTATTTCTTCAGCGATTGTCGTGTCCTAATGATTTATAGTTTTCAATCAAATTGAAGTATTGACATACAGCACGAAATGTTGGGCACACTACGCCATTGACAGTTTGAAGTGATTTAAATGATGCCGGCCCACGAACATTCACCAGCAACAACCGCAAGTAGAAGCATTCGTCATTCTTCAGATTAACTGTGTTAATGCGACCAAGAGCATCAGTAAAACGCACATCCGGATGATCAGAAACCGTATTGCCTTGCTTTTGACGTTGAATTTTTTTCGATGAAGCGTACCAAGTGTAATAACGTGCCACCTCAGCAGGGCTGTCGACTCCACAGTGTGGAGTCGTGT
Organism: Himalopsyche anomala; assembly: GCA_031772345.1. Lineage (NCBI taxonomy): Eukaryota > Metazoa > Arthropoda > Insecta > Trichoptera > Rhyacophilidae > Himalopsyche > Himalopsyche anomala. The sequence continues at coordinate 280,896 of JAHZMQ010000025.1, read as the reverse complement.
AAAATAAGACGACTCCGACTCCAGCTTAAAAATAATTAACGACTCCGACTCTGAAGAAATTTTGCAACAATTGCATTTTAACATATATTATATATATGCAGTGCTTTTTTTTGAAAAAAAAAGGTGCCGGAACGCACTTTTTTTGAGCATTCTCTAAGAATGTATATTATTTATTATATATTCGAATATCATTTTGATAGAATTAATGACGGCTTTTCATATAATGCGTAGAAAATAAAACAAAATATACATATTTTAAAATAGAAAAATTAAACATTTATTAAAATTTCGAGAAAAAAAGGTGCCGGAACGCCGTTCCGCCGCGTTACAGGGTAGAAAAAGCCCTGTATATATGTAATACCATCAGATCATTTTAAGTCAGCGAACCATGCAATATCAACACTTTGGACTTTTTTGTTTTAATACTAATAATTAAATATATTTTTCAAAAAAAATCGAGCCGCTCATTTTTTACGACTCCGACTCCGGCCTAAATAACGCAACACCTCGACTCCGACTCCACAACCCTACACCTCAGAATAGAGCAACATTCGTGGAAACGGCAAGCTTCGTTTTTGCCAATCAATCGAATACATCCAGCATCGAGTATCCCCAAAGATACGATGCTTAACAATGTAGTTTATCATCAATCAGCGACCGGATTTTTTGTTTGAATACACGTGCGGTTATATCGTGCCGATTACTTGATGTTTGTCCGGGGAGCAGCAATTGAACAATTTCTATCCATTTCGGATTGCACGTAAAGGTGATGAATAGATCTTGACGATTGTAATGAAAAACATATGTCATTGCATCTTGCGTATATGCATGCATATGACGCGAGTAGGGATTCTGTGTCGAGACGTCCCGGGACAAAAGTCCCGGGACTTTTAAGGTTTTTTGCTGTCTTAAGTCCCGGGACTTTGTTGTTAAATGTCCCGGGACTTAAGACAGCCAAATTGTACATTTTAATTTTGAAAAAACCATTCCAACAAAATAAAATTGGATGCAAGCAATTGCTAATGTGACCTAAAAAGTTAATTTTGACTTAAAATAAATTTACATTGGTGCCTATCCTCGAGGTCAGTTTTGAAAAAAATGCATTATATTCAGGCTAAGAATTAAAGACTGGGGTTTTTACAAAATTAAGTATGGATATATAAAAGGGATCTTATAAAAGAAACAGCTGTTTGGATTTATAATTGTAGAAGTTTCAAATAACATCTATTTATATATTGTTATACGAAACAACCATTTTTGATGGGTAGAGACATGCAGAAATACAAAAAAAACTTAGACACGTGTTCGCTTTACTACTTAGCATGGAGTAATCGCACAGAATTCCATGAAATAAAGAAACCCATAGTTATTTCTAGAAAATGATGTTATAAATCAAGGCAGAGCTCATAAATGTTTTATTACCAACTCTGCTGGGACTAATTGATTTTCGAAAAGAATACACCAAAGATTTTGACAAATGCTCCAAAACAATATATTTGAAATACGGAGATAATTTACTACAACGTCTATTCTCCGTGGAAAAAGATATCGAGGTATCTGAAGAAAATATCGATGATGAGATAAATATTGCAGAACTGTCACTGGAAGAAGAATTAAATAGACATATTACAAAAAACAAAAGATTTCTCCATTAAAAACGAAAAAACTAATCGAATTTAAGATTTTAAAATCAACTTAAGAATTGACTCAAAGATTATTTTTTTTATTTAAAGCTTTGCTAAGCATTAAACAATCATCGACTGAAAGTGTTGAGTTTTTTTGACAGCAACAACGTTTATTACAAAAATAAAAAATCGGCTGTCTGATTCGTCATTAAATTCATTATTATGTTTAAAAGCATATTTTGATAAGCAAAAATAAAATATTAAAAATACTTTTATGTAAATAATGCATACTATGTATGATTTGAGGTTGTGATTTTATTATTGAATTAATTTTATATTTTCATTATTAATAAATAAATGTGTTCAAAAGATGTATTTTTTTTAATTAACGCATACTTTCGTCACCCTTTTAAAGTACGCATGAAAAAATATACGTTTAACTGCGTAAAAAACGCTCAAAAAAATAGTTTAATTGAAACAAAATATTAAAAAACGTTTGGGAGAAAGATATCTCCATTTATGTTATAAGAAGTTTGTTTAAATCAATTCGTAATCGTATAAAAAATATTACTGTAGCAAAAACAAATTAAGAAAATATTATAATTAAATGTTCATACCTGATGTTGTTTTATTTACAAATGTTTTTCACTATTGTACAAAGTTACCAATGTCTCAATAGGACAAAAAAGGTATAAAAGCTGTATTGTAATTTGTGAAGTAACGGTCATAATTTTACCCAATTCATTGTTATTTTTCAATACATGTACCGTTATCATCCCTTTTTAGTACATACATACAAATATTTAATTTATAATTTTATTGAATGGGAAATAAAAGTCCCAAGTCCCGGGAAGTCCCGGGACTTTGACTTTATCACGTCTCGGGTCCCGGGACTTTAAAAAACCCGAGACTTCAGAATCCCTAGACGCGAGTTGAAAATGTACGTCGCCGGTAGAATAGCCAATCAACCAACATTAGCTGCGTCTCATTCCTCTGTTCCTGCTATTAGACATGCATCTCGTGTTTGACCATAATTGGATAAATAGATTTTCACACCAGAATGAATTATCGGAATTAAAACTTTATAAAAATCGATGAAAATTCAAAATCGCTTCTACATAGCAAGCAGTCAACTGTCAAAGTTGCAGTCAACACCATCTCGTGGATATAATTCAAACAGCATACAACGTCGTGTGTCCGCGTTCCATTTAGAAGAAGTTCAAATTTCAAAACAAAATGTATGAAGACATTAATTTTCTTTATAATTTCTTTTCCGTGATATTTTTCCGATGTTTTAATGCTTATTCTGCTATTCTAGGCAAAGAGAAATTTAATAAATCAAAGATCATTGAAATCCATTCAGTAATTCTCGAGATATACGTGGTGTAACTAACCCCACTTTGTTTTATATATATAGATATGGGTATAACAAACTGCATAGCCAATTAATTATCGAAAAAGAAAATCTGAACAAACTCTGATCACTAATTTCATTGTAAGAAAACAACCATAGTTTTATGAAATTGATGCGCATACTATTTCTTCTGAAAAAGAGTGATTTAGAACAATATGCTTTAAAACACACATAGAATTGTCATACAGTGACTATTTTTAAATATTTTTACGCCGTGGTTTTCCCTAATTTTCTTATACTTTGCGATTTAGTGTATATTTTAACTCGCTGTTTCAAAGTTATGCGGATTTTAAAATTTAAGTATCCCACTTTTTCTATGGAAGTAAAGTTTTTTTTATGCTTTTTTTTTTTGCTATATTTCTAGGAACGCATCTACCGCATAAAAACAGGATTTACTTTATAAATTTTTGTATGTGTGGAACATTAAACAAAATAATATTTTTTTTTTCTAATGAAAGATAATCTCATAAATATAATATTGAAGATTTGGACAATGTTTCGATCTTTGTTATAATGAGAATTTATATCATTATGTAATATAAAAAATATGAAAATTTTGAATTAACTTTCGTAATATTATAAATAAGTATTATTTGAATAATTTTGAAAAGATCCCTGTCATTATGTTGGTGACATGCATTGAGAACAAATTTATCCTAGACTGACATATTCCTTAGCAACAGCCTTTGTTTGACAGTTACTGTCAAACAAAAGTAGTCGTTTGTCAACATTGTGAAGATGTAATTTTATTATTTAAAATACAGTGAAATAAAGAGGTACTAGCTATGCCAAGTACTTCTAATCTAATCCGTAAGAGTGCTCGGAATGGTTTTCTAAGAGTCTTTCAGTTCTGTGAACATGAAAAATCTGAAAAACAACCAATAATTCCTTTCGGGTCGACATCATTGAACCACTTCGAACTGTCAATGGAGTAGAATGTCCAACATTTCGTGTCGCATGTCAATAGCTCAATTTGCTTGAAAACGATACTCATTGGGACGTGACAATCGCTGAAGCAATTGTTTCTGCATCCCATTCCCATTGAATCCATGTAAACGGTGGAACAAGTACAAGGATGACATATCCGAAGACACTTTACACCGAATTCGCGTAAGTTCAGGGAATCCCGATCTCGAGGTGAATGAGGAGACACATAACCAGGCCTTGCTTTTGATTGAAGACATGTGTTACCTCATGCGCGGCAGGATGCGTTGCCAGATCGAGGCATGAACGACGCTTTCAATCAAGAATCGGAACCTAAACGTGAATATGATCGAGCTGCATTGAACCAATCACTTCTAACGAATGAACCACAGTTGAACCCCCAACAGAAAGTGTACGATACTTTAAGGAAGGCAAATGATGAGGGAAATGGTGGCTTATTTTTCCTCCGCATTGGAAGCACTCAACCGAACTATGAAAGATCAGCGCAATGACTCAAGATTTTTTGGAGGTGCAATGATTCTACTATCTGGCGATTTTCGCCAACCACTCCCAGTCATTCCAAGATCGACCGCTGCCGATGAAATAAACGCTTGCCTTAAAACATCGACTCTGTGGCGCTATGTGAAAAAACTTCAGCTAACGACAAACATGCGAGTTGCATTTCTAAACGACAATCTGCCGCAGATTTCTACATGCATTTGCTGACTATCTGTAATGGCCGTGTTCCTGTCGACGAATCGAATGGATTGACTTCGTTTCTGCCGATTTTTTGCAATTTCGTCTCATCGAACGACAATCAACAAAGTGTTCCTGAATATCATTGCTAATCACAAACATCATAATTGGTTGAGTGAACGAGAAATTCTTGCAGCAAATAACAAATATGTTGATCATTTCATAGTCTCAATTCAAAATCAAATCGTTGGTCCACTGTATTACTTTAAATCTATCGAATGTGCCACGTTAATAACATCATTTCAATGTAATTAAAATACTTTTCATTTTGAATTTTGCACATTTATTGAACTTAATTCATTTTGAGTATTCATTTAAACTAAATTTAATTCAGCCAACACAACATTTATTGATTCTGAGGCGGTACGAAGTTCGTCGGGCCAGCTAGTTTTAAATAAAAGTGAAATGGTGTGACAGTAAACCTTTGAGATAGCAGGGGTGTCGAGACCCAAAATGTTGGGAACTATGTCGCGAAAGTAACATAAACCAAATAGACAGTAGAGATAGCGACTGTAAAAATGTTGACAAACCGTGGCACATATAGAAAGGCAAAAATCATTAACGCAAGGGGTGTCGTCCATAAAAATGTTGCTTTAAAAAATCATGTTTGATATAAGATATAAGAAAGTACTTAAAAATCGTAAAATGTATAAAAATTAATGGAAAAAAGCAACATTGTATTTATATATTTTATCCTTAATGTATGACAAAAACTTTATTTAATATATGTATATTTTATGTTAAAGTATGGAAGATAGTCAAAATTAATTTCAAGATCATATTCACGTTTACGTTCCGATTCTCGATTGAAAGCGTCGTTCATTCCTCGATCTGGCGACGCATCATGCAGCGCATGAGGTAACACATGTCTTCGATCAAAAGCACCGCCTGGTTATGTATTTCCTCATTCACCTCGAGATCGGGATTCCCTGAACTGACGCGAATTCGCGAATTCGCGAACTGACGCGAACGCGGTGTAAAGTGTCTTCGGACATTTCATCCTTGTACTTGTTCCACAATTCACGTGGGTTTGATGGGAAGCATGTCAAAATAATGATAGCAAATAATGTGTGTATCTGACTTGGAGATGCAGAAACAATTGCTTCAGCGATTGTCATGTCCAAAATGAGTATATTTTTCAAGCAAATTGAGCTATTGACATGCAGCACAAAATGTTGGGCATACTACGCCATTGACAGTTCGAAGTGATTCAATGATGTCGACCCGAAGGGAATTATTGGTTTTTTTTTCAGATTTTTCATGTTTACAGAACTGAAAGACTCTTAGAAAACCATTCCGAGCACTCTTACGAATTGGTTTAGAAGTACTTGGCATAGCTCGTACCTCTTTATTTCACTGTATTTTAAATAATAAAATTACATCTTCACAATGTTGACAAACGACTACTTTTGTTTGACAGTAACTGTCAAACAAAGGCTGTTGCTAAGGAATATGTCAGTCTAGGATAAATTTGTTCTCAATGCATGTCACCAACATAATGACAGGGATCTTTTCAAAATTATTCAAATAATACTTTTTTATAATTTTACGAAAGTTCATTCTAAATTTTCATATTTTTTATATTACGAAATGATATAAATTCTCATTATAACAAAGAATGCAACATTTTCCAAATCTTCAATATTATATTTATGAGATTATCTTTCATTAGAAAAAAAAAAATATTTTTTTGTTTAATGTTCCACACATACAAACAGTTATACAGTCAATCCTGTTTTTATGCGGTAGATGCGTTCCACGAAATATCGCAAAAAAAACGCATAAAAAAAACTTGACTTCCTTAGAAAAAGTGGGATACTTAAATTTTAAAATCCGCATAACTTTGAAACAGCGACTTAAAATATACGCTAAATCGCAAAGTATAAGAAAATTAGGGGAAAACCACGGCGTAAAAATATTTAAAAATAGTCACTGTATGACAATTATATGTGTGTTTTAAAGCATATGGTTCTAAATCAATTTTTTTCAGAAGAAATAGTATGCGCATCAATTTCATAAATCTATGGCTGTTTTCTAACAATGAAATTAGTGATCAGAGTTTGTTCAGATTTTCTTTTTCGATAATTAATTGGTTATGCAGTTTGTTATACCCATATATATATATTTTAAAGTTATCGTTGAAACTTAAATGCGCGTTCAGAATTTGAATCATTTAGAAAGAAATGATCTTCTAATTTACTGAAAAGTTGGTGACCTTCTTGAATTATTTTCGCAGTGAAGGATCGCAGAATTTCTTTCAGTTCGTCATTGTTTTCTGGTTTTTTGTCAATAATTAAATTTAAATTATTGACATCTTTGTCACTTATAGCTTTATCTGTAAGTAATTCGTCGATATAATTTTCGCTAAAGGTATCAAACCTTTCTCTGCCAAGTTCATGTGCTAAAGTAATCATTTCAACTGATATTACCGATGTTTCAATGGTTTTATCGACTGTAACACACCTAAGTAGGTGGACTTAATTCAGCGATGGCAGATGCAACATGATTTAAACAGTCCGAAATCGTATTTTTTTTTTCAAATGTCGGTTGTGTTTATGATTCTCTCTATTCTATCCAAAATAAAACGATATATGCTCTCAATGTAATATTTAACATTTTTATATATCGTAAAATATGGTACATTTAAAAAAATGCATTTCCAAAAAACCGCATTACTTTGAAATCGCATGAAAACAGGATTGACTGTATATGGGGATCAAAAATAAAATAATGATTTGATAGTATTCTATAACAATATAATATACATGAAAAGTATACTGATTTTTTTAAATATAATTTTTGATTTTATGTACTTTCATTCGTCTTTTCACATTTCAGTATATATTTTAGCGACGGTGATGAACATGAGACATAAATTCCTAAAAGTTTTTTTTTTTAAATGGATATTGTAGATTTAGTTTCGAAATTCTGACACAGCCAAGTTCGTCGGTACATCTCTAATTCAAAGTATGAAACAAATGAATTTTACAATCAACGCCACCTAGTGTATTAACCGTAAACAGCATACAACGTCATGTTCCGCGTTCGATTTGGAAATTTCAAAAAAAAAAATGTATGGAGACATTAATTTTCTTCATTGTTTATTTTCCGTGATATTTTTCCGATGTTTTATTGCTTATTTTGCTTTTCTAGGCAAATACGAATTTAATAAATCAAAGATCATTAAAATCCGTGCTGCCATTCTCGAGATATACATGGTGTAAATAACCCCACTTTGTTTTACATATATATATAGATATTCTTAATGTTTGAAAAAATCAAATGAAAATTTTATCCAAATATATGAAAAAATATCCGTATTATAATAAGAATATTCTTAATGTATGCAAAAAATTAAAAATCAATCAAATCAGGTCAGAAAATTTTCGTAAACGACGCAAACTTCAAATTCAGCTTTCTTAATATTACGATTTATGGAGACAAAATACAATAGCTGTAAGCCAGGAATGATCAAATTTTCTAACTTTATAATATCAGAACGTTGCATAAATTTACGCGCAGTTCAAAATAATCCTTTCCCATTGGACGGAATGACCACTTTAAAAATTTGCGGATCAAAATAAGTTTTTGGCATTGGGTAAACACAATGGTTGGAAAATCATTTAAGGCTTATAATATTAAGACAAGCTGTAAGCCCGTTCGCTTCCAAGGGGGGGATTTTTGTTGCATTTTTTAATAGTCAGAAAATTTTCTGGCGTGAAAAATTAATTGCAAACCTATTTATTGAATAAGCCAGAAAATCTAAGCGTAGTTAGTTTTCTAAACTGTTTTTTTTAGTAATACACCCAATTATAGTAATACACCCAATTATCGAGAGCGATTAGCTTACCACTAGTCCTGTCCTAGCCTTATCCTATTTCTACTCTCTTTGGAAAAATATAAATTGAGCAACTGAGTGACAAACAGTTATCGTAGAAACACTTCTGTTGAGATAAACTTCATAAGGAGTCCATATGCTCCACATTGGGAGCGGACATGGTTAAAAAAAAAAAAAAACACCCAATTATCTAAAAGAACTAAAATACGCCGGGATTGAAAAACAAAACATGCAAATAGCGGATATTCTATATATATAAAAATCTCGTGTCACATGTTCGTCTCCAAACTCCTCCCAAACGGCTTGACGGACTTTTATGAATTTTTTTATATATATTTGTCAGATATGAGAATAGGTTGTTAAGTATATTTCATCCTTCTAGGTGAAGGGTGTCCCTATCAAGAATTTTTTTTTCAATATTCCTGACATCCGTCGTTCGAATTTAAAACAATTGAAATGGACGTCTTTTTATGTTCAAAATTCAAATTTCCTAGCTTAGAACTGAAAAATCGTAATAATATTGAAAAAACTTTATTGGAAAGTTTGCATCCCTACGAAGTTTTTTAAATATTCAAATACACTGATTCGATTTTTTGAAGCTATAATTATAGGGCTGGGAGCTGATTTGACAGATTTTGTTCAGTGTCATTATTGATTCGATTATTGGAAGGTATGGTTATATTTTGCACCGGCCTTAAAAATCTTTTTAATTTCTTACATGCATAAGGAATATTCTAATGACAGTACTATATTTCGACTTTTATTTTAAAATCTTCTTCTACGAAAAATAATTGTTAGCAAACTTGAACATTATTCCAAAAATTTAATAATTTACAATTTAAAAACTGCAGGGCTGTCGATATATGTGCTGAGGTCTATTTCTGCTACTACGAAAAATAGTTGTTAGCAAACTTAAACATTATTTCAAAAATTAAATAATTTACGAAATTTCTGCTACTACGAAAAATGGTTATTAGCAAACTTAAAAATTATTCCAAAAATTAAATAATTTACGAAATTTCTGCTACTGCGAAAAATGGTTGTTAGCAAACTTAAACATTATTCCAAAAATAAAATAATTTACGAAATTTCTGCTACTACGAAAAATGGTTGTTAGCAAACTTAAACATTATTCCAAAAATTAAATAAGTTACAATTAAAATACTGCAGGGCTGTCGATACGTGCCTCGACGTCCATTTCTGCTACTTCGAAAAATGATTGTTAGCAAACTTAAACATTATTCCAAAAATTAAAAAAAAATACAATTTAATTATTGCAGGGCTGTCGATATACGCCACGTAGTCTTTTTCTGCTACTACGAAAAATGATTGTTAGCAAACTTCAACATCATTCCAAAAATTAAAAAAAATACAATTTAATTATTGCAGGGCTGTCGATATACGCCACGTAGTCTATTTTTGCTACTATGAAAAATGGTTATTAGCAAACTTAAAAATTATACCAAAAATAAAATAATTTACGAAATTTCTGCTTCTAAGAAAAATGGTTGTTAGCAAACTTAAACATTATTCCAAAAATTAAATAAGTTACGAGGTCTATTTCTGCTACTAGGAAAAATAATTGTTAGCAAACTTAAACATTATTCCAAAAATTAAAAAAATTACAATTTAAATACTGCAGAGCTGTCGATATACGCCGAGTGGTCTATTTTTGCAATTACGAAAAATGATTGTTAGCAAACTTAAACATTATTCCAAAAATTAAAAAAAATACAATTTAATTATTGCAGGGCTGTCGATATACGCCACGTAGTCTTTTTCTGCTACTACGAAAAATGATTGTTAGCAAACTTCAACATCATTCCAAAAATAAAATAATTTAAATACTGCAGGGCTGTCGATATACGCCACGTGGTCTATTTCTGCTACTACGAAAAATGATTGTTAGCAAACTTAAACATTATTCTAAAAAATAAATAATTTAAATACTGCAGGGCTGTCGATATACGCCACGAGGTATATTTCTGCTACTACGAAAAATGATTGTTAGCAAACTTAAACATTATTCCAAAAATTAAATAATTTACAATTTAAATACTGCAGGACTGTCGATATATGCCCCGAAGTCGATTTCTGCTACTACGAAAAATGATTGTTAGCAAACTTAAACATTTCAATTATTCTACGAAATATATTTGTTAGCAAACTTTAAAAAATTCAAATATTCTAAAAAATATATTATTTACAATTTAAATATTGCAGGACTGTCGATATATATCCCGAGATCTTTTTCTTTTTCTACGAAATATATTTGTTAGCAAACTTAAACATTTCAATTATTCTAAATATTATCTCTATCTCTATATAGGCTTAACCGATTTTTATGATTTTTTTTTATGTATATTTGCTTAATAGTATAATATGTTTTTCAGTACATTTCATCGCGCTAGGTGAAGGATGTCCCTATCCAGAATTTTTTTCAATATTTTTGACGTCCGTCGTTCGTATTTCAAACAGAACGAAATTATTTATGTTGTTGAATAACAGATGGCGCTAAGTGCACAGCAACTTTAGTCCAAAATAAGCAAGTTGTTTATGACTCCTTAGTTACGTGCCATGGTTACGTCAAACAATCAAAGGGTATTGTAAACAATTATCAAGTGAATTTGTAATAGTCGTCACAAAGCATTTCCTTCGCTGTCAAACAATTATGCCACCTAAAAGACTATCTATTAGTTGATCTAGACCTCAAGCACGCAAGAAAACAACATCACAAGCTTCAGAAACAGACGAGCAAGTTTGGAAACCGTTCGAGCTCGCACTGCTCAAGCCCGATCGTCTGATACAATGATATGCAAACAACCCTTTTGACCGTGATTTGCAACGAGAAACACAATTTGATGTCGACAAATTGGGTTCATTCGTTCAAACAAATCTTCCGAAATTGGTCCCAGAACAACGCATAGCGTATGACAGAATAATGCATGCAATCAATTACAAGCCAAAACGTTGGATCACGAAACAATATTGCATTGGCAATCGCTTCATCTGCAATTGCAGCAAATCTTTTGGATGGTGATCAAACAGCGCATTCAGCAAAGAAATTGCCTTTGAACACCAGCATGCAATATAAAAAAAAAATCCTGAATGGATGAAGTACTTTAATCATATCAACTCATTAAATGGGACGAATTTACTGTGGCGCATAAAAAGGCATTAAAAAAATCTTCACTATATGTACACTAAAAGATTTGAGAGGAAATGAACAGGTCTTTGGTGGCGCACCTTTTTTATTGTCTGGTGATTTTCGACAAACTCTACCAGTTATACCACGTTCAACAGCTGCTGATGAATCAAGTGCATGTCTCAAATCATCAGTTTTATGGTGACATGTGCAGAAATTGACTTTGAAAGCTAATATGCGTGTAGAATTACAATATGACGCATCCGCTGAACGTTTCAAAAAACAATTGTCGGATATTGGTAATGAAAAATAGAAATCGATGAATCCACACATTTCCACCAAGCTTCTGTAAAATTACAGGAACCATAAGCGAATTGGTGCACAAAGTGTTCCCAAATACCGCACAGAATTACAAAAATCATCAGTGGCTCAGTGAACGTGTTATATTAGCAGTCAAAAACAACGATGATAATGCCATCAACTTCAGGATTCCAAACGAAATACCAGGCAAAGAAACAACGAATAAGTCCATCGATACTATAAATTGATCAAGACGAAGTTGTCAATTATCCAACTGAATTATTACACTCACTTGATTTGCCAGGCATGCTACCGCACGTTTTAACACTGAAAATTGGCGTACCTATCATTCTTCTCCGAAATATAAATCCACCACGACTTTGCAACGGTACCAGGCTCTCAGTGAAGAAGTAATGAACGATATCATCTATGCTACAATTTTAAATGGAAAATGTAAAGGATACGATGTCCTGTAGCCAAGCATTCCAATAATTCCTACAGATAGACCATAAGAACAGTGGCGGATTATCCAATAAGCGCAAGAGGCGCACGCTTAGGGCCTCCAAATCTTGGGGGCCTCAAAGATAGCATATATTATATGAAACCTTACATTTTAATTTCAGTGTTCAATATTCATTATTATACGAAGAGGTTTGCAGCACTTTTATGTTATTCAAAAAGCAGGGCCTCCAAAATTTATTGCGCCTGGGGCCTCCAAAGTGCTTAATCCGCCGCTGCATAAGAATTAAAATGTTTGCAGTTTCCGGTGCGACTCGTATTTGGACAATCGCTACAAGTGTGTGGACTAAATTTTAAAAATCCATGCTTCTCACATGGACAGCTGCATCTGGCCTGCTCACGCGTTGAAAATCCTTAAGATCTATTCATATAAGCACCAGACAAAAAAACAATATATATCCAAAACCACTTCAATAAACATAATTAAAACACAAACACTTTCTTCCTTTGAGTGGCATTGCAACGCATGCCGGGTCAGCTAGTAATAAAATATATTTATAAAAATCATAATTGAGCTACCCTGCTGGGCTGCTATATCCAATATCGACAGCCCTGCAGTATTCATATTTTATAATTTTTAGAATAATTCAAATGTTTCAAGTATGCAAACAAATATATTTCTGAGAAGAAGAAGAAGACTCCGGGACATATATCGACAGCCCTGCAGTATTTATATTTTACCATATTTCTAGACGTCATCATGAATACTAATGAAAGTCGGAAAAATAAAAAAAGGGCAAAACTCGGACCTACATTTTATTAGCCAACACTAGGGATTCTGAAGTCTCGGGGTTTTCAAAGTCCCGGGACTTGAGGCGTGATAAAGTCAAAGTGCCGGAACATCCTGGGACTCGAGACTCTTCTTCAATAAAATTATAATTTTATTCAAATTAAATATTTGCATGTATGTATGTACTAGCTGGCCCGACGAACTTCGTACCGCCTCAGAATCAATAAATGTTGTGTTAACTTGATAACTTAAAACATGATGACTACCGAGCCAACCTTTAGTTGTAAATTGTGCGGTGGCAAGCCAGGATGATCCAATGAGTTTACAAATTCAATTGGATAGTTGGTTGCTTCGTTTTCGTTTGTTACACGGTCGATAGATTTGAAAGAATGTAGTGGACCAACGGTTTTATTTTGAATTGTGAGGTTTAAATGATGCAATTCGCAATGCAACTCACATGTTTGTCGTCATCTGAATTTTCTTCACATAGCACCAGTCAATGATTTGAGGCAAGCGTTTATTTCATCGGCAGCGGTCGATCTTGGAATGACTGGTAGTGTTTGGCAGAAATCGCCAGATAGTAGAATCATTGCGCCTCCAAAAGATCTTGACTTATTGCACAGATCTTTCATATTTCGATTGAGTGCTTCCAATGCGCATCATTGTGCATTCATCCCAGGTGATGATTTTACTTTCTACCAAAACTTTGGCCAATGCTGACTGTTTGCATGTCGGTTTATCAGTGATTTGAAGGCTTAACGGCAATTTCAACGCTGAATAAGCCGTTCGGCATCCTTATATCTACGTGGCCGCTATTCCAGAAGAAGAAACTCATACAGCAATTTTATATCTCGCACGAACAGTGGCCATAATCAATGACATGAGAAATGTCTTCCCAGCTCCACCGAACGTATCGAGGAAAAATAAGCCACCATTTCCATCATCAATTGCCTTCATTGACGTATCGTACACTTCCTTTCGTTTGGGGTTCAACAGTGTTACATTCATTCGAACTGATTGGTTCAATGCTCGATTCGTCGTCGTTCATTCCACGATCTGGCGTTGGCATTCCTAACTTGACTCACAAACTGCAGCGCATGAAGAAACGCATGAAACGAAATCAATCCGTTCGATTCGTCGACAAAAACACGGCCGTTACAGATAGTCAGCAATTGCTTTAAATCACCAATCTTGAAATCAGAGAGTAGAATCGTTACGCCTCCAAAACATTTTGAGTCATTGCGCAAATCTTTCATAGTTCGATTGATTGCTTCCAATGCACCTTTTTGCGCCATTGTGCATTCATCCCTGGTGATGATTTTACTTGCTACCAAAACTTTGGTTATTGCTGAGTGTTTCGCAATCTTGCATGTCGGTTTTTCAGTCCTTTGGAGGTTTAACATGAAGAATGTCTTTCCAGTTTCACCGGGCGCATCGAGCAAAAATAAGCCACCATTTCCATCATCAACTTAACTTAACGTAACTTTGTGGAAGTTCATTTAAGTACAAAATTTAATAAATCAAAGTTATTTTAAATTTTATATTAAATTCATTATTGCTTATTGTATCTTAATTTTATTTAAAAAATAGTTAAAAAATCAAAGATAACAAAAATCATTCACCATTACTATAAGACAATAGACGAAACCGTTTACGCACATTTTGTACGACATCGCTTTGATCTCTTGAGATATTCAGTACTTGTGTAATATTTCTGTCAAAATTTTTAAATGAATCGATTTTTTTCTCATTGTTTGCACCGTTTTAAATCGTATAAAAAGGGAGTTCAGTGAATTTTAATCGCGAGCCAAGTTGGTGTATTCTATTCAAATCAATGAAATAATAATATTAAAAACTTTATGCGTCATAATTCATCGAGTTAACCTTCTTGCTGAGTGAAATTATTGTCATGTTGAAATGAAATTTATGATTTCGATACCCACCGATCAATGAATTTATCATCTTGATATTGAAGTGATAACCATCGTCTTCTTTTCAAAACATCACCGGGTATTGCAATGCATCATATGAGCGGTGCGATTCGTATATTCCTTGCAGTTATACAGTGTCGCGAAGTCTAAGCACAATATCGTTTAAATATTATTTCACAGAAATAGCGCCACACCATAAACCAATCAAAATACACTGTTCCTGCCATTATACATGAATCTCGGGATAGACCATAAGTAGATATATAGAATTCTACACCAGAATGATTAATCGAAACGAAAACTGAGTGAAAATTGATAAAAACTTTTAAAAAAGTAATGATAAATTGCGGGGCACAAATGTCAAATGCGAATGCAACTAATGCCACCTATGTGGGTTTATTAGAAATAGCATACAACGTCATGTTTGTTTCGGCGTTCGATTAGACAAATTCAAAAAAAATATGTATATGGAAACATTTTTTTTCTTTATAATTTCTTTTCCGTGATATTTTTCCAATGTTTTAATGCTTATTCTGCTATTCTAAGCAAAGTCAAATTTAATAAATCAAAGATCATTGAAATCCGTGCTGTAATTCTCGAGATATACGTGGTGTAAATAACCCCACTTTGTTTAATATATATAGATGTATGTATGTATGGATTACATATATACGTGCCTTATACGCCTTTTGGAAGAACGCACTAGTAAAAATCGTGTTTTTTAATATAATGTTTAATAAAAATTATTTTTCTTATGTAATAGATACGTGCGATGCTTACGGTTAATTTTTACTAGGAAGAGATGAAATATCAGAAAAAATATCAACGAATTCGGCCGCCGTCAGAAGTAAATTTATTTATTGTCCGATTGAGACATTGGTACTTTTCTATAATAGTGAAAAAACATGTTTACATAAAACAACATGCGGTATGAACATTTAATTTTAATATTTTGGAATTTGCTTTTGCTACAGTTATATGACAATATATAAACACATGTTATTTAAAACATGTACGCAATTATAAATCCAAAACATCTGTACATAAAACAACATCAGGTATGAACATTTCATTTTAATTAATGTAATTTTTGCTTTTGCTACAATTATATTACAATATATAAACACATGATATTTGAAACTTTACGAAATTATAAATCCTAAAAATGTGTTTTTTATCAGATACCTATTATATATGCATAATAAATTTTGTTTAAAACTCCGGGTTTTAATCCTTTTATAGGTTTGAAGCCTGAATATAACGCATTTTTTTCAAAACTGATCCCGAGAATAGACACCAAAGTCCCGTGACTCAAGACAGCAAAAAACCTGATAAGTCCTGGGACGTCTCGACACAGAATCCCTAGCCAACACTCAAAGACTCAGCCAACATTACCGGCTATTAATATAAAGATTTATTAACCGTACTCAAGGAATTCCTTCCCAAACCAAATTGAAAAAACGTTTTTTCTTGTCAAATTTATAAATTATCGTTATATATAATTAATTAATTACCCCAATCAGCGAGTAGCTAAGGGCAAAAACCATAAATAAAAATGCGTTCTTCGAGAGAAACGTTAAATAACGTCTTGCACTTCGATAGCCATCATACTGCCATTGGGGCAACCGAAAACCTACTCTCGTAATTTTTTCTCTTTAAAGCTTCATTTTTGGTATTTACCGACAATATTTCCAGGGCTTAATTTAACATTATTGCACTAAAAGGATTAAATATGCAATGCAATTTTAAAAGATGCAAATTAAGTTGTTGAGAGTTGCCTTAAGGTTGTTTTAAATAATATTTGCAGCCTTTACCTGCTCTGTATAACTGAGTCAATCGTTTTATCTGGACAATCTGCATTTACATCTTGTGGGCGTGAGAGCTATATTGAGTAGTGTGACCATCATTTTACATAGTGAAATAGAAAGTTATCTTAACGGAATATGTTTTTAATCACCATGAACCAATTCAATATAAGTTTTTCAGAATATAGTGATAACAATGCGTTTAGTAATTCCAGTGTGAGTTACATTGAAGATGACAGTGATTGTGAAGATAATTTCTTATTTGATAATGTTGTCATTATTGTAAAAGTATAAATTTTTGTATGGCTGATAATCAAAATAAGCCGAAGAAATAGATTTGAGCAAAGTCGGTCTATGAGTGTATTAATTCGCTTATTTCACATTTTTATTCTCATACACATATTTTAACAAGGTCTGAACTCTCATTTATATCAAGAACTGTTTTAAATTTATTCAATAATTTATTAAATTCAATTCCGGGAGCTGAATGACCTTTAACCTAACCTAACCTTGAGTTATGAGAAAAAGTCCTTAACATAAAACTTTTGCCATCAGTTAAAACTGACACGATAATGGCAAATAAAAAAATCCCTTTATCGATAAAAATAGTTTTTATTGAAAATGGTGAGAACTATTTCTTGTTAAAAAATAGTCAATTTTTTTTTTTTTTGGATATCAAATTTATGGAGCTTCAAGTACCAGGATGCACCAAGGTTCTTCCAGTCTCCTTCATCGATAAAGATTTTGAAAAATTGTAAATTGCATCCCCTTACCGTCGTTTGCAGACGGAAGGGCGCGATCACTACAGAGATAAGAAGTTCACGGGAACTCCATATGCATTATTTTGCAAATCACATTCCATATGCTTCCTCCATACTATATCCGTACATGTACACACACATGCGCATACATACATACACACATACAGTATACAAATTGTTTTTAAACAAAGAGAGTCATTTTCGTGATGCTAAGTTCGTTCTAAAATTGA
The DNA here is from genome assembly GCA_031772345.1 of Himalopsyche anomala. Taxonomy (NCBI): domain Eukaryota; kingdom Metazoa; phylum Arthropoda; class Insecta; order Trichoptera; family Rhyacophilidae; genus Himalopsyche; species Himalopsyche anomala. Next base: position 262,918 of record JAHZMQ010000025.1, on the reverse strand, counting down.
CAATTTTAGACGACATAAGATCTATGGAGGGTCGTCGAGCAGGACTGCTCTGGGTCTAAAACGATTCTCAGGCAGTGTCTCGTCATAGTTGTGGAGATCAGAGATCGTTGGGTTAAATTTTTTTCCTACCTCGCTGTGAAACTTTTGTGATATTTCACGAACGAACTCGCGGATGGTAGGTATTTTCAAGTCTCTGTGAAGCAGCGAGTTACGCACGTACCACGGGGCGTTACATATCTGTCTCAGTGATTTATTTTGGACAATCTGGAAAGTCTTCATATGTTTACGGTGAGCATACGTCCATATTGGAGCAGCGTACACCATGATTGGTCAAGTAATTGCTGTGTAAAGGAGCAGCTTGCTTTTGAGAGTAAGTTTGCTTCTCGCGTTAAGCATAAAATACAACCTTGCCTTTGTAGCATTAGCTTGACGTTTTTTAATCGCGACGTGTTCATTAAATTTAAGTCGACTATCTAGCGTGAGTCCAAGATACTTAACCGAATTGGACCACTTGATCTCTGCGTTGTGCATGCGTATGCAAGCAAAATTAGGTTTTCTAATAAAACCCTTTGAAAACATTACTGCCGCGCTCTTTTCGGTATTAATTTTGATTCGCCATTTGTCGCACCAGTCTGCTATTGTATCGGCAGCTGATTGAAGCTGCGTGACAGCGCCTTGTTGATTTCGAGATTTAGCTAAAATAGCCGTATCATCTGCATATTGTGCTATAATTGCGTTGTTTTCTCCGCCGGAAGGAATGTCATAGGTGTATATATTGTATAGTATGGGTCCCAAAACAGAGCCTTGCGGAACTCCCGCCCGACTTCCATCCATTTTCACGTTGACACATCTGCCTGTCATGAATGAGTTGAGAATTTTTACCAGCGGTGACCCTATGCCAGCCTTCGACATTTTGAATACAAGCCCTTCAGTCCATACTCTGTCGAAGGCTTTTGCGATATCTAAAAAGAGGCCAGCCGTGACTTCTTTAAGAATGAATCCACTTGTGATAAACTCCGTTACTCGGAGGAGTTGGTGGTTTGTCGAGTGGCTAGCACGAAAGCCGTGTTGAGTGTCTGGGATGATTTTTTTCACCGTAACTAAAATAGTCAATTACTTCTTGCTTGGAAAGAAAAACGAATTGTTACCGAGTAAACAAATAATGGACACTGCCGCCTGTTTGGTCGAGTGGTCAACGTCGTTGGCTTCGGTTACAGAGGTCACGGGTTTGAATCCCAGTACCGACAGTTTTATAAATTATTTTTCAATCTATTTTTGAATTTCTGTTCAAAGTCATGGATGTTTGTGTCGCCTTGAATTACCCCCTCCCACCCATCCTACCTTATGAACGGGGCGTATCGATAGCGATTAGCTAACGAATAGTCCTATTATATCCTTCTATTCCTACTCTCTTTGGAAAAAGAGAAGTTAAGCAACTGAGTAACAAGAAGTTCTCGTAGAAATACTTCTGTTGAGATTAACAAACTGAATGTATGTTCACTGATCGTCTTAACACAAATCTTGAATTATGAATAAAAGTCCGAAACATAAAATGAAAGTTTTAGCTGACACGATAATGACAAATAAAAAAATCCCTTTATTGATAAAAATAGTCTTTATTGAAGACGGGAAGAACTATTTCTTGTTAAAAAATAATCATTTGCTTCTTGCTTGGAAAGAAAAACGAATTGTTACCGAGTAAACAAATAATGATAATATTGTAAAAAGAGCCGGCTGCATGGTAAGTGGTCAATGTCGTTGGCTTCGATTAAGGAGGTCACTGGTTCGAATCCCAAAACTGTCAGTTTTATAGATTTTATTCAATCGATTTACTGATTTCCGTTTGAAGACATGAATGTATATAATGTCTTGAATTCTTTACCATCTCATATCATATCATAAAAAACGGGACGATAGCGATAAGCTAACCACTAGCCGTGAGTGTGTAGTGTATTCGAATAAAAAACAACGAAAAATAATATATTTAGTGTTTTTGTAAAACTTGTGATGTTAAGCAGGCAACGTTATTAATATGAAAATCCTTCAAAAACATTGTGTATCTATGAACATCAATATTGTCATCTGTATCAGCCTCCTGGGATGGGTTTCTTTTGTTTTCAACATAGACTTCAAGTAAGAAACCAGTAGAAGACCAAATATTGACCAATAATAACAAACTGTACCAAAAAACATTAAAGTTACCTGTTACCATAAAGAATTGGTGGTATGCAATAAAAAGAATTACCAGATAGAAAGCGGATGTTTGACCCAAAAATTTAAGACAAGTCATTAAAGCGCTGGTACAAAAATATTTCTTAAGTACATCGATAATAAAACCACAATAGTTTCAAAAGTACGTTTTAAATAACACAAGAATGGTAAATTTTACAATCCAAATAAGCTTAGAAAATACTTTGGCTCAAATGAGTGAAATTTAATTATTTATTCGAATAAAAGTATCCCAAACATGATACGCGTTATTATGGTCACCATTGGAGCTTCACAGATTGTCTCAAAAATACGTTTGACCTTTTGTTTAAAACCATATTCAATTTGCTGATAATATGAGTAAAATCTGAACCCAGAGTAGTTTATTGGTATTGAGTAAATCTAATAAGAATGCAAAGGTTGCCAGAAAGATTTTTCAGGTACGTGTGAAAATTTCAGGTAGTGACAAGTTACGGTTCGGTGATTCTACCGAACATTACTTTTCCGAACACGAACACTCCGAACACGAACACTCCGAACAGGAATAGCCCGAACACGAACTCTCCGGCCAAGAATACCCCGACCACCGATTCTTTCGGACTCGGAATCTTCCGCACACAGAACCTTCCGGATATAGAATACTTCGCACACCGAATACTCCGAACATTTAAATATTTTTAATAGAAAAATCATTGTTTTATTGTAATGTGGAATGTTTTATGGCAATTATGCCAAATATTTTTCAAAATGATAACAAGAAACATATTTAATTTTCATGTACAGGTAGTTTATAATTTTATTCGTATTTTGGCTTATTAGTTTTGAAAATTGTGTTGTATTATAATTGTGCTGATATTTTTGATTATATTAAAAGGAAATACCATGCATATAAACATTTAAAATTGCAAATTGATATACACAGTACTTTAAACATAATTTTATTATCTTATTGATACACATATTATACATATTTTACATTCACTTGACAAATGCAAAAATGTGTGTATCAAATTTTAAACATATAATGTGTTTATAATTTTTTTATTGCAATGACTTTAATAAATAATTTTAGCAATTATTATTATTGAAAAAAATGAAAGTATAGTTGAAGTTATTCTTAGATCTGTTTATTATTCTGTTTTTTGATGATTAATATTATATTCCCCCCTCCCACCCATCCTATCTTATGAACGGGGCGTATCGAGAGCGATTAGGTTACCACTAGTCCTGTCCAAGCCCTATCCTTCTATCCCTACTCTCTTTGGAAAAAGAGAGATTGGACAACTGAGTAACAAGCAGTTCTCGTTTAAACACTTATGTTGAGATAAACTGATGGCCATAGACTAGTATACTTAGGACTGTGACTTTTTCTTTTAATTTGCAATACTTCTTTGTGAATTAATGTTATACAATGACAAATGTAGGTATTATAGCTTTAAGATAGATTTTTCGTGTTAATTTTTTTAAACTTTATAAAGCATCAAAAAAAATAGTTTAATGTAGTGGTTTGGTATTCAATATAAGTTTTTATTTCAGAATAAAGTCAATTAATGTTATTGTTGAGAGTTTTAATACATGCTTTAATGTTATAAAAACGTAATAATCTCATGAACAAAATTTTAACGTCCATTTATTGGTGTAAAATATCAACACATTTATGTAGTAAACAAATCACGATACCATGAAAACAGTTTTATCAAAAAAATATAATATATTACTAAAATAAGAAGGAGAAAAGACATTTTAATATAAAGCCAATATAAAGCCAAAGAGGTAAAATTACATGCGGTAATCTTAACTCTTTGATTAGTAACGCACGCCGTACACAATTTTTCATATATATTATTTCAAAATATTGACCATTAAATATTTTTAAGTTCTTTTAATTTCGTCAGAAGACATTTTTCCGTAAATTTTTGCAAACATATATTTTTATTATTTGTTGCAAAAAAATATTTCTCAAGTGAAAGCATTTCAGCATTTCGATTCTTTCACTCGATCAATTAAAATCAAAAGTAATAGTTACTAAAAATATTGTATATATCAAAAGTAATAATAAATCAGCTCATTCACACTTTTTAATTGTGCGTTTTGAAAATAAATAAAAATTCTTCCTGTAATAATTATTAATATTCTTTTTAGGTTGACCCCAATATCAAAAAATGTTCTTATATTTTTGTGCGTAGTATTACTATTAGTAAAAATAATCAAAATATACGAAAAACCCTCAGTCAATAAAAAATAACTTACTACTGAAATTGAAACAATTCTTTTAAGTTGGCTTATTACACCTTCGAGTGCATAACGTCAAGAAAAAATCTTGAAGAACAATCGTCAAGAACACTTTTTGTGCTATTTCGGCTTTCGCCATCGTCAGAACTATGATTTAAGTAAATGCCAACTTTGTGAGTAAAACATTTTTTTTATTTGATTCTAATGAATAACAACGTGGCGAGCTTTCTTTTTGGAGAATTTGTGCTTTTATAAGTAGGCTTTCTTGCCATTTGTTACTACTGCTTTTAATATGAAAATATGTAATGTTTTTTTTATTCATTGTAAAAGTCTTAAATTTATAATTTGTCAATCTTAGGCAATGTTAAATAAATAAAGCATTTTTTTCGAGTACTCTTAACGCATTTTTTCTTCGGAGTGGATCAAACGTACTTAATAGTTTAAGTTTCCCCCTTCAGGTATTAATCTGCTGACGTTGAAGTATAAGAAGGGTCGGTAGCCATTAACAGATCTACAATATTTTCGCACGAAATGATTGTAAAATAATAACATTTTTATTTTGTAAACAAAAGACCTTTTAGCACTATGTGCATTTAATCCAAAACAAATGTTTATATTCAGCAATAATAAATATGTATTATCTCTTATATCGTGAGTTTCTATTTAAGAATAAACTATTTTAAAGCACTACTGTCATGAGATTACGACGTTTTTATAACATCAAAGTATGTATTAAAACTCTCAACAATAACATTAATTGACTTTAATTCTGAAATAAAAACTTATCTTGAATACCAAACCACTACATTAAACTATTTTTTTTGATGCTTTTTAAGTTTAAAAAAATTAACACGAAAAATCTATCTTAAAGCTATAATACCTACATTTGTCATTGTATAACATTAATTCACAAAGAAGTATTGCAAATTAAAAGAAAAAGTCACAGTCCTAAGTATACTAGTCTATGGCCATCAGTTTATCTCAACATAAGTGTTTAAACGAGAACTGCTTGTTACTCAGTTGTCCAATCTCTCTTTTTCCAAAGAGAGTAGGGATAGAAGGATAGGGCTTGGACAGGACTAGTGGTAACCTAATCGCTCTCGATACGCCCCGTTCATAAGATAGGATGGGTGGGAGGGGGGAATATAATATTAATCATCAAAAAACAGAGTAATAAACAGATCTAAGAATAACTTCAACTATACTTTCATTTTTTTCAATAATAATAATTGCTAAAATTATTTATTAAAGTCATTGCAATAAAAAAATTATAAACACATAATATGTTTAAAATTTGATATACACATTTTTGCATTTGTCAAGTGAATGTAAAATATGTATAATATGTGTATCAATAAGATAATAAAATTATGTTTAAAGTACTGTGTATATCAATTTGCAATTTTAAATGTTTATATGCATGGTATTTCCATTTAATATAATAAAAAATATCAGCACAATTATAATACAACACAATTTTCAAAACTAATAAGCCAAAATACGAATAAAATTATAAACTGCTTAAATACATGAAAATTAAATACGTTTCTTGTTTTCATTTAAAAAAATATTTGGCATAATTGCCATAAAACATTCCACATTACAATAAAACAATGATTTTTCTATTAAAAATATTTAAATGTTCGGAGTATTCGGTGTGCGAAGTATTCTATATCCGGAAGGTTCTGTGTGCGGAAGATTCCGAGTCCGAAAGAATCGGTGGTCGGGGTATTCTAGGCCGAGAGTTCGTGTTCGGGCTATTCCTGTTCGGAGTGTTCGTGTTCGGAAAAGTAATGTTCGGTAGAATCCGTTCACCACAAGTTACATCATAAAGTTGCCACAATCGTGCTCCTCAAACAAATTCAAACACACACACACCATCTATCTAGTCCAGAGGTGAGGAATCTTTTTTTCTCTAAAGGCCGCATTCATTTTTCTGATTCGACATAAGGCCGCAGTAAACATTGACTAGGGAATCTTTGACCGGAAAAAAAATCATGCCTATTGAGTTGTCTGGTATCAAAAGCAGAACTGTTCCATACATGATGTATAGAACAGTTCTGCTTTTGATACGAGACGACTCAATTTCTAAAGCTCAAAAATTTACGGATTTTCCCAAATTAGCAGCGTGGCACCTTTTTTAGGTCTTCCAAGAATTTTCAAATCCAAAATCTCGGGATTTTACGAATTCATAACAATTTACAGAACTACGAAATTGGGCAGAAGGCCGCAGGTTCCCCACACCTGGTCTAGTCTGTACAAGTTGAATTAATATTACCTCTAATGTCAATTTCATATGCTCTTTGACTGTTAGATTGTCTATGATCATGTTTTCCTCGGGACTATATGCGATAGCTGAATTGTAAACATCCATACAACTTTGTATATCGTCTCCATTAAATTTGACGAGGCCTTTCTCAGGAGAACACATACCTGTGTAAGAAACGTAAAAAAACATTTTTCAATTATCCTCTTCCAAATAATTGTAACATACTGATGCAAGCCGATGTACAATGAACGGCTGCACACCAAAACAGCTTGGGAAAAAGACTGGTGTAAGGTCCTTTTGAATATTTTTACTATTCACTTTTAGGGTGTTCACTGTCAATACTTGGTGGAAAGGCAATTAAAATACTCATTTAGTAGTAGTTGACGTTGACTTTATTGTAAGAAGTGTTTCAAGCAACACGTCTAACTTTTCTGTTTTTTTTAATTGATCCAAATACATCATATACATTTACAAAATATTCTTAAAACTATGGTGGTCTCGATTTCTGAGTTTTTACTAAACAATCTTATAACTCGCACGCAAAAAGAGATGTGGCACGATCAAAGTTTCTTTCGAGCCGAGAAGACCGATCCGTATCACGATCTTGTGCTTCTAATTTATACATTCCGGGTATAAACTGTATCTATCTATTTATCGTACAAAGGCAATCTCTAATTCTTAAGTTATATATTCAGTAACAAAATCCATAGAAATCGATATATGAAACAAATAAAAAAAATAAAAATATTTAAGTATTTTTTCCACTTAAAATTTATTATATCAGAACCGGTTTCGCTCCTCGCGAGCATTATCAACTGATAAGGAAAATAAATTACACAGTGCTATTTATACAAGTTAAATTTAAATAAAAAGGTGTAAGCAATTACTAACAATGAAGAGGATTTACAAATTAAAATCTTTTATTATTTATTTTATAATGCCATTCTACCAAGTATTGACAGTGAACACCCTAAAAGTGATATGAAACAAACTAACATTACTGATTGTTTTGAATTCTCATCCGCAGTAAGTACGAAAACACGCAAATTGAGGAGATTATAGTGTGCATGATAGTTTTGCCTAATCAATAATGATACAATTTATTATTTTTGAGGAGAAATCAATCTGCATTATTTTTTATAATATAACAAACATCACGCAGCCGCACTGAATGAAAAAGCTACGACGCAAATGGTATTTTTTTGCATCCGGATAAAACATAATAATTAGTTAACTTGTTGTACAATAAAATACTCAAGAGGACTTGTCTAGTAAAAAATATTTGTATAATTATGTATTTTTGATATCTTAGAGGTAAATAATTTTTCAGAAATTTGAAAAAGCACTCATCAAAAAGACGCCAGCCTGATCCACTCGTTCATTGTAGTGAGAGGATTATAATTGTATCCGTTGCTTAGTGGCATCGATGTAAATAATGAAAAATTCGTGGATAATATTTTAGGATAATATTAAGATATCAAGGATAAGATTAGAAATATGGTTGAGATTAAGATATGAGATTTGATTCCATCACGTAGAAGTTATCACAACTATAAAAAATATTTTTTCTTAACTGAAATAATCTAACTGATAAATGAGTTGTATGGTATCAAAAGCAGAACAGTTCTGCTTTTAATACCATACGACTCAAATGTATTACTATGTTTAAAAAAAGTATCACGTACCTGATCGTGAAAAAGTAGCATACAAATAATGTCATCGGTTTGATTATATCAATCGATTCCTAGCTATTGAGGAAATGCCATTTCAGTCAAAACATTTCAGCTATTAATCGGTTCTCAAGATTGAGCAATTGCAAGATTTTTTAATAATCAAGCAACAAAAAGAGATATCAAATGGCTTCCTTTAAGCTTACCTGTTAAAATTGACAGCAACGTACTTCTTTCAGCAGCATCGTTGCATATAATCGATGTGATAGTACCTTTTTTCAACTCGAAACATATGTCTTTTAGACCATGATTTTTGTCTTCACAATCATTGTTCGGCTAAAAAATAATATAGTTCAATGATATTAATATGATAAATGCAGGCTAAACATTGGCTTCAAATAGGGTATCTCAAAAAAAGTACAGCATACTCCCAATTAAACGTGTGCGGGTTATCCGTGCATGAATTTATTCTCACAATTTATTTTGATTAAAATGCAACCTCTAAGCCTCATTATGATGATTAACCAGATTTAAGAAACTACAACTTCAATCTCGGAAAATTGCAACCCACGAAGAACGTCTCGGCGGGGATGTTCAAGCTGCTTACAAATTACACATTGAATTTTAAAATGGATATGAAATTTAGTTTGATAACTTTGTTATTCCACTTGCAGTGCTTCAACTTGCAACCCATGTTTCGCCCCTATGAGAGGTATCATCAGATTAGTTCGCAACGTTTAAGAATAAACAAAAAACTTTGTTATAAATTACAACAAAAAATAATTATAAACTAATTATTTTCATTATGTGAGGCAAAACCCAATAGAAATAAATTTAGGAATGGTGATTCACCAATCTTTTTAAAATGTTATTGCTTACTAATGTTTCTATGTATATATATTGTATTAGTACAATATATATGTGTCTCAATGGAAATTACTAATGGCGCAAATAAAGCCTGCATTAATTGGTTCACTACATTTTTCGATGCATATGAACACTTTCTTATCCGTTAAGACAGCAGAAGTTGTAGGCAGTTGAGGCATTCAAACATTTAATATTTAATTGAATATTGTGGAAGTATGTTTTTATAGAAAAGGATACTTTTACATCGAAATACAAATTGAAGAAACAAAAATGTTTCATTTCTTGCACAAAATCATCAATTTTGGTATTTGTATAGTTCCAATTAAATAAGTCAACAGAGAGTGTTACATCATTCATGAATTCCTAATTCAATACTGTTCACAACTCTTTTCACTCTTGTGGTTATACAACAGTGTCCAAAAGTTGTGCAAATATGAGCACATTTACACAGAAAAGCACACTGTATTTAATGCATTTTATGATGGCAAATAATTTCGTTGTAAAAATAAAAAAAAGTATAACAAAATTTCATGCTATGAACCATGGACCAATATTGCCAAACCTTTTAAAGAATAAGTATAGAAATGCAACAAAACCTAATGAGGTTACCTAACCTAACCTAACCTAACTTGGCGGTGAAGAAACCTCTTAAAATTACATAAGTAGTACATAAATATAGCCATCTTTTTATTCAATTTCTCGATTTCTGTTCGAAGGCATGGGTGTTTGTGAAGTCGAAAAATTCCTCCCACTCTTCCAATCCTTAAAAAACGGAGCGCAGCGAAGGCGATTAGCTAAGCACTAGTCCAGTCCTGCCCTATTATTTTTTCTATACTATTATCCTCAAAAAAGAGTTATCATACTGTTGAGTGACAATCAGTTAATCTAGCATAAATCTTCTGTTGAGATACCTCCAAATTGGGAGCGGACGTAGATTTAAAAATCGTATCAAGAATATAATGTTTCATTCTTAAATTATCTGTTAGATTAGAATCTAACAATCTTAGAAGATAGGTTATAATAATAACAATTCACAACTGCTCAGACGTCTGTCGACTCAGACGTAGCATCCAAAAAGTTACAATTATGTAATTTTTAATACCATTCAGATATTACAAAGACAATGAAGCTATATCCAGAAAAAAATGGTTCAATAATTCCAAATGATGATGAGTCAAGCTGAGATAACAATAATTTTTTATCTGTGATGGTGGTCACTAAAGAAAACGCATTTCAAAACCAATATCAATACTTTTAATTGCCTGAACACTGGGCTTAGCCAATTGGTATTCTCCAAAATAGTACTCCATTCTGTACAAAAAACACAATAACAGAAACTTCCAGTGGCGTAAGAAGGGGTCCCACCACCCAGGGCGTTTCTTGAATTTGCCGCCCCCCCCTGAATAATTTGTCCACTTTTTTTTTTAAATCACTTATATTTTTTTTTGCTGATACTCCAGGTGAATCATTTTTTTTAATTTTTAAATACAATTTCTCTAAAAATATTGTGTTTTGTTATTTTTTTTTCAGAGCATGAACTTTTTTTGTCAAAAAAAATATTAGTCAATTGTCTTTTTATTATGTTTGGAGGAAAAGTGACAAATTATTCCTATTATTATAAGTATTCGTTTTACAAATAAGTAAACGAATATAAAGTTGTACGTTAATTCATAACCAAAGGTACCAGATTTATTTTGTAAACATAACATTAGGGAAAAAAACATATTTAAAATTTAATTTTCTGGCTTTTCTCTTCACAAAATCGTAAGTAACGTTATCAACATCTATTTTATCTGTTTTATTAAAAACATGGTTGTAGAGTTGGAGTCGTTACCGTAGTCGGAAAAAACTAACGACCTCGAATGTTTTTTTTGAGTGTACAAATCGCATAAGTCAAAAGTCACCACTGGTCGATCTGGTATGAATGCAAATTAAATAAGAAAGAGATTTTTTATATAAATTGCAAAAGTATAAGAGTATTTCAATTTTTTTTCACATCTCTGTTTGCTTAGCAGGAACAGCAACACAAATTTTAATTCTTCCTAAGCAATGCTACCATGATCTTGTTTTTAGTGTTTTACAAAGCATAATCATGCCAGGAAAAAATAGTGAATTAATTATCGCTTGCATTGATTATTTATACGAAACAATTTTTGTTTATTACCTCTGAAGTTTTTTCTATTTCTTAAAAAAGCGACCCCCAAAAAGTTGTGTTTAATCAGTAAGTTACAAAGCACAACTTAGACGAAAGAAGGCATAATATTGAAATAAAGCTCGCATTGATTCTATATCCAAAACAATTTGTATTTGTTTTTTTATCTTTTAAAATTTCAAAAATGCTGCCTCCAAAAAAGTATATATTGTCAGTGGGCGGAAGAAAATATAGTGAAAGTGATATTGCTTACATTGGTTCTGTATACATATCAATCTTTATTTTCATACTATTTTCATTTTCGAAAATGCCGCCCACATAAATGCCCCCCCCCCCCCCGCACCCCCCGGCTACGCCACTGGAAACTTCTCAATATAAATTATAATAAAATTATGTACTCACTTGAAATACATTCTGCACACTCAATATGATTTCATTTGACAATAAATTGTCGGGATCCTCACCAAGTGATGCTGCATTGCTTGAATGTTTATTTTTTCTAAATAGTTGACGCCAATAAGCCCACTAATTGACAAAGAAACAAATTATTAAGTTTCACTATTAAATTCATCATTAAAGCAGAAAATGATTCACGTTTTAAAATAATGGGATGTTTTAAAATAATGCCGTAAGATTCACTAGTTTCGTTAACGTCGATATTGAAAAAAACACTTAAGATAATATTTCAATTTCCAAGCTGGAGTATCCATTTTCAAAAAACACCATGATTACCGAATTCCCGTAATCGGTAATACCGGTATTGCATTTTCTAATTCTCGGTCATTGAAAAAAATCCAAGTGGAGTTTTGCTGTATTATAAACTTTATCGGTAATTACTTGGAAGAACTCCATTGTAATAAACTGAAAATACGAGAATTAAATTATAACTAAATATATTTTACTGCCTTCTTTCTTCTGTGCGCAATAATTTTATTTAATAAGCTCATTTGAAATCCCAAAAAAATACTAAGGCCTTTCGATGCCTAGGTTAATAAGACCGTACTATCTGTGAGCTCGTTGCCTTTAAGAGGATATAGGTAGGGATTCTGAAGTCTCGGGTTTTTCAAAGTCCCGGGACTCGAGACGTGATAAAGTCGTGATAAAGTCCCGGGACTTGGGACTTTTATTTCCCCTTCAATAAAATTATAAATTAATTTAAATTAAATATTTGTATGTATGTACTAAAAAGGGATGATAACGGTACATGTATTGAAAAAATAACAATGAATTGGGTAAAATTATGACCGTTACTTCACAAATCACAATACAGCTTTTTTCTCCTATTGAGACATTGGTAACTTTGTAATATAGTGAAAAACATTTGTAAATAAAACAACATCAGGTATGAACATTTAATTATAATATTTTCTTAATTTGTTTTTGATACAGTAATATTTTTTATACGATTACGAATTGATTTAAACAAACTTCTAATAACATAAATGGAGATACATTTCTCCCAAACGTTTTTTGTTATTTTGTTTCAATTAAACTATTTTTTTTGAGCATTTTTTACGCAGTTAAACGTATATTTTTTTCATGCGTACTTTAAAAGGGCGACGAAAGTATGCGTTAATTAAAAAAATACATCTTTTGAACACATTTATTTATTAATAATGAAAATATAAAATTAATTCAATAATAAAATCACAACCTCAAATCATACATAGTATGCATTATTTACACAAAAGTTAACATATTATTTTTGCTTATCAAAATATGCTTTAAAAATAATAATGAATTTAATGACGAATCAGACAGCCAAAAATATCATAAATAATCTTTGAATCCATTCTCCAGATGATTTTAAAATCTTAAATAAGTTTAGTTTTTCGCTTTTAATGGTCTTTTGTTTTTTTGTAATCTGTCTATCTAATTCTTCTTCCAGTGACAATTCTGCAATATTTATCTCATCATCGATATTTTCTTCTGATACATCGATATCTTTTTCCACGGAGAAAAGACGTTGTAGTAAATTATCTCCGTATTTCAAATATATTGTTTTGGAGCATTTGTCAAAATCTTTGGTGTATTCTTTTCGAAAATCAATTAGTCCCAGCAGAACCGTTGGTAATAAAACATTTATAAGCTGCCTTGATTTATAACATCATTTTCTAGAAATAACTATCGGTTTCTTTATTTCTTGGAATTCTGTGCGATTAGCCCATGCTGCAAAAGTAGTAAAGCGAACACGTGTCTAAGTTTTTTTTGTATTTCTGCATGTCTCTACCCATCAAAAATGGTTGTTTCGTATAACAATTAGATGTTATTTGAAACTTTTAAAATTATAAATCCAAACAGCTGTTACTTTTATAAGATCCCTTTTATATATCCATACCTAATTTTGTAAAAACCCCGGCCTTTAATCCTAAGCCTGATTATATTGCATTTTTTTTCAAAACTGACCTCGAGGATAGACACCAATGTAAATTTATTTTAAGTCAAAATTAACTTTTTAGGTCACATTAGCGATTGCTTGCATCCAATTTTATTTTGTTAGAATGGTTTTTTCAAAATTAAAATGTACAATTTGGCTGTCTTAAGTCCCGGGACATTTAACAACAAAGTCCCGGGACTTCTCAAAGACAGCAAAAACCCTTAAAAGTCCCGGCACGTCTCGACACAGAATCCCTAGATATAGGTCCTTCACGCCTGAAAAAAGAGTAAATCGATCGTTTGCCGTCGCCTAAATCTCGTAAACCGTTGACTTTTTTTTAATAATTACATTTTGACATTGCCAGGCCTCTGAGGCTAGAGTTATTGGGAGAAAACTCCGTCTAACCCGAGCTTCCAGAGATGTGTTGCCTGGCCGTCAGACATGATTTTATAATTTAGGTGACAATTCGAGACAAAGAAAAAATAAAAAGCTCGATCACAATCAAACTGTATCAAAATTTATTCACTATTAAGACACAATTACAAAATACATTAATTTCTACATTAAAAAAAACAATAAACACAACCTATGACATTAAAGTTGTTACCTTTTGCTGTGGAGGATTTCAGGGGGGTCTTTTTAACAAAGAAATTTGGCCTTAGCCGTGATAAAAAAAATTAGCAACAAAATAATAACAGGAAGGGGCTCCGTGGTTAGAGCGGTCTACTACTCAGCCTTGTCAAAGGGGCGCCTTCCTTACATCTTTACCTAACCCTAAGTTCTCTGATAACCATAATCTAACAATTTTTCCTACACCTATCATTACTCGGCTCGGTGTTTGGCTACAAGAAAAATAACGATGGAAATTGTTTTTAATGACAAATTTACTTACCACTTAGGAATAGAGTAGTTACGGTCAGGCGGGCAACATACCTATCGTGGCGATTCCCAGGAATCCAGTCTCTCATCTACTTTCAACTTCCAGTTGAAAGTACATCGCCACTGCGATGGAGGCTCTTGCAAAATTAATTTGCATCTCACGTAGGGTTGCGCGCCCTGGCCGTTAGCTCTAAAACTACTCTATTGACTATCGCGTTTAGTTCCTGATGGAGCTGGGGTGTAGCCGAGGGTAAATCTCCTGTGGTTGCCGCGACCACGAGATCCTTGTCAGCAATAGACTGCCATGAATTGTGCCACCATCCGGTGCACACTCACGTCGAACAGACGTTCGGAATTACTATTTTTGTGTCGCTTCGGGTTAGGAAGCTGACTTGGAAAGAAGTCGTACCAGCTGTTCGTTACGACCTACATCTCATGATGCACGGGCCTTACTATCATATTCTGACGTAACCCCCACACTTCTGGTAGTGCGCGGAGCTGTTGCCGCATCCAAGCTCCTCTCAGTAAAACTGCCCACCTAATCTTCCTAATTTCTAATTATACTAATTAATAGTCGATAATGTCCGTCAATATGATTGTCTTTCCGTATGATTGTCTGACTGTCCTCCATTTTCCCTCCCCCTACTCAACCACAGCCCCGCTGTCACCATTTTTTATTCATACTAAAGACATATTTTTTTAATACACTGTTATTTGACGAAACAAATCAAATCGCTGAAAATTTGAATTCTAATACAAAAAAGCGCCGTGGTTAGGATTCGAACACAGAACTCTGGATTACCAGTCGAGTTCTCTATCAACTGAGCTAACGTCATAATTATCAAAGGCGATAAAAATAGTTTATATAAATTAAACATTTGAAAATGGAACGATTTTTGCGATTCAAACTGACTTCGATTGTTTGTATTCAAGATTCAAAAATGGAATATTGTGACATTTGTCAAACAATGAATGTGGTATATTTTACATAATATAGTTTCGAGAGTTAAATGCAAATATTCCATGTGTGTCATATATGCTGACGGTTATTAAATATTTTACTTTTTAACAGAGGGTATTTAAAATTTATCCCGATACTTTAAAAGTTTTGTATCTTTTGTTTTAAATAACGAGTAAACGAGTCTATGCTTTGGACAAGGTAAATTTATGCTCAAATACTAATATAAATAAAGTATGCGAAAAAGTTTGATAGATTGGGGTCAACGAGATTAAAATACGGCAAAGTGAGCCAAGTTAGGATGATGAGAAAAAGTGAACTGAACCCACCCTTTTTATTGCATAATTTCAATCATTTTTTCTCTAAAATACATTGTTTATGCTTTCGATGGATTCGTCGGTAACTTTGTGGAAGTTCATTTTAATATAAAATATAAAATAACTTAGATAATTCTCGCCTCTTTCACTTACTTTTACTTATTTACTAAAAGTAAGTCTGTCTGAGGATGCCTCTGAAATAGGCGAAACACGTGTCACAGTTTGTAGCACAATACGTGGAATAATCTAAGTTATTTCGTATTACTTTTTTATGCTTATTTATATAATAAACTTTCACATAAAATTAAAAGTTGATGACAGTTCCCACAAAAAATAATTGAAAACGTAATTGCACTTGACGCAAAAGTCAAATGGAAAAGTTTCACCATAACATAACATAAAAATGTTTGGTTCACTTCAACTCTTAAAGACTCATATATTTATAAAAAATAAGCTACGTTTGGCGAATTAGTAAAGTTAATTTATTCTTATTAATTTGATAAATATGCATTTGATTGTTACATGACGAAAAAATCCTCCAGTTGGGGCCAACGGGCTTACAGCTAGTTATACTAATGCGTAAGATCGTTCCTCCTCGGACATATACAGCACACGTCCCCGGTCTTCCTTACAGCCCGCGATGACACGACAGGCGAAGAAATGACCCAGGCTTGGACTTTACATTCCACTAAGCACACACAAGGGAAACATCTGATGATACTACAGGGACGGACCCCTACCTCTTGTGACTGCTATCTCCGAGGATAGCACTCATTGGGTCGGTCGACCACTCAACTACCAGCCGGGTGTCGCTAAAAAAAATTACCTGACGTTCGTCACGCCCCTACGCACAAATGCTTAATCTAGAATTTAAGAAAAAAATGAACTTGCCCAGCGGTCGGGCATCCACGCCTCGATCACGGGATTCCCCAAGGTGACACATAATTTCTTACAACAATCACAAAAAAAATTGGCGTAGGTTTAAGTAATGCTACTTGAAAACAAAATCATTTGAAAAAATATCGAGTTGAATCAAAATTCGACTGGTAAATTATTTTTAAGAAACTGGTACAAAATCCAGTTCAATTCTAAACTTTCGAAAAAAAAAACCTTTTTAAAAAACATCGAGTTCAATCATACTTCTACTAACAAGCTATTTTTGAGAAACTGGTACAAAATCAACTACAGGTAGTCCTCGACATACGACCGAGATACGTTCCTGAACTTTGGTCGTATGTCGAATTGGTCGTAAGTCGAATTTCATACAAAATATGTCGTTGCTGAACATCAAATATGGTATACATATGTGACGATTTTACGAAAATTAGCTAAATATACAGTTTTTTCTCAGCCTTCTAAAGCAGTGCTCCGCAAGCTTTTATCTTCCAAGGCACACCACAAGTAAAAATGTGCATAATATACAGAAATTACATTAGTTTGTGTTTATATATGATTCAAACTACAAAAGAACCATATGGATATTTTATAACCATGTCCACTATCAATGTAGAGCACATATACTCCTAATGGAGATTATCTTAAAAGAAAAGTTTCTGATTATTCAGATTTATTTACAAAAAAAAGAATCAGTCAAAAGGCTGCACCAAAGTAGTGAAAAGTTCGTTAGTTTCCCACTTCAGTTGAATTTTTAGCATCGGCTATTAAAATGTTTCTAGCATTTAGTGGTTAAAGTTATACTAAAAAATAAACATTTTATCGATTTGGGTATACATACTATTGTGTAAGTCTGCGCAAGAATGCGCAACTTACGAAAATTCAGTTATGAATTTAAAAATGTCTTTAAATAACACAAATGATTATATCATTACAAATATGTCAAAATATGTATTCACATCTCAAATATTAATGGTTTTACATTTGATACAATTTTTAACAGCTAATAATGAACTGATGATAGCTCAGGTAGTAGAATTAACAAATTGTTGTATTCATTAAATATTTTTTATTTTAAATATGCGATTATTTTGTTATCAATTGTTAATTATTGATAACTTTTAACATCAAGGGAATCTTAAAATGCATTAAAAATCCACGTTTTTTTTAAAGATTTTTATTCCAATAAATATCAAATCCTCAGACAGTAAAAGATTGTGTGATCTGTGTAAATATGGGTGCTGTAAGTCTGGGTGTTGAAATGATTTAAAGATAAGGGTTAAATCCTATGGGAAAATGGAAAAAAAGCATTGTCTGGATGTTTGTCAAAACAGAAAAAGAATAAATCACTTTTAAGGTGTTCACTGTCAATACTTGGTGGAAAGGCATTATATTAGTAAAAACACAATATTCCTTTGTACTTCATTCCACTTTATTTAATATGTCAGGACCGGTTTCGCTCATTACGAGCATCGTCAACTGATATAATGCCTAATATATAAGAAATATAATTTAACAATGCTATTTATACAAAAATGAACAGTTATAAACAACAATTGGCATTGAAAAGAAATTACCAATTACATTAAAAGTTAACAAAATTAAAATGTTTAACACATCTAACATATAATTAAAAAGTTATCTCAGATTAATAAATTAAGGGAAAAAATGGGGATTGAAAGTAATTACAAACATAATTAAAATTTGGGAAATATTTGACAAAGTGATAAAGTAGACTCGTTGCTGATGTTACGATGCTCGTAATGAGCAAAACCGGTCCTGAATATGAAATAAAGTGGAATGAAGTACAAAGGAATATTGTGTTTTTACTAATAAATGAATAAATTATTTTTTGATAAAAAATCATATCTTCTGCATACACGATTAATAATTCCATTGTCATAATATGTCCACAACATTCACATACATGTTGTGATCATAGAATCTCATTATTAAATTCTGTTAACTTGACACTAGTGACTAAAATATTGCCTAATTATCAAATTTGAATAATTTTTAATAAAATATGTTGACAGCAAAATATTAAAAATGGTACATAAAACGCGATAAAATGCCATTCTCTTGTTCAAAATAGTAAATATTTTCTTTATGTACATGTATTCTAATACTGAATTAAATATTTTCCTCTAATTTTTGCATAAATAGAAGTGTTATTTTCCGTTTCGTTTTTGTTAAGCAATTTTTATCGACTATCTCAGAATGCGCCCAGAGGCACATATATCACATTTGATGTGCATCGACGATGTATTAAAATAAATCATTTTTTTATTACTTTTTAATATTAAATTTGCACATATGAGCAAATGTGTATTGCATTATCATTGTAACATCATTTTACTTTACGTAAGCTTCTGCTGTGGTGCCCCGTGATGTAATTCATTTTTTTTTAAAATGCTATTTTTTTTCGGTCGTAAGTGCGAATTGTCTTAAGTCGGGAACTACCTGTACAGTTATAATTTATTTTTAACAAACAATTTTTGAGAGAATAACAAAAAGATTCAAATTCGGTTACACGTATTGATTGAACACATATCGATTATAATTTTCGCACCGCACATTTCGGTTCTTTGAACAATAAAACCGCATACTAAATGGCGGACTAATTAATGATCTTGTATTAACTTCGGGCATAGTTTACAATAATATTTAACTTACATAGTATTTCATTTTTATGTTTTTATTTTTTAGATACATTTACTTTATTTAAATTATTGAGAATGTATGTCCACGATAATTTAAGAACTCTTCAATCTTGCAGTCTGAAGTAGGTAGATACTTTTTTCAGCTATCGACATTAATTATTTTAAGTTATATTGCGTATTTTTACATAATGTATGCATATTAAGTTCGTTTAATAATTTTAGCGCATATTTTTTTGCGAGTTATTAAAAAATCCACTCGTTCACCTGTACGTCGTGAATAACTGAGATTAAGAGAGCTTTTTGGTAAGGTATTGGCAGCCCATATCTGGTTATATGATGTAGAATAAAATGTTTAATTTATTTTTCACCAATATTATCAATTTGTATTTCTTAAAAAAATGTACTGATCCCGGGATCGAAAAATTCTAATCCCGGGATCAAAATTTTGGCTCGGGATTGGATTCCCTAGTTCCGACTGTCTATCAAGGAATAATAGCAATGCGATTGAAACAATATTCTGTGCTCGGCGGGCTTTAACGTTAACTTCGAAATTATACCTCCGGGGTTATTTAAAAAAACTTTTATTATAATTCACTGGCACTGTACTCGTTTTTGCGGTAGGCAGGCTTAACCTCGTTTCACACACTCGCGGGAACCAAGGAGCGGCAAGGCATTGTCACCATAATCCGATCGGTGAAGAGCACGACACAACCAACTGAACTCTTTTAAAACAGAACATAATAACTAATCTGTCCGCACGTTCGAAAACTCTATCTCTGACTGACGAAACTTATTAAATAAAACATAATAGCTAATAACGTCTGCGTTCGGTCCCGGCCGGTGCCCGGCCAGAACGTCACACACACGTGGCCGCTGCCAGTCCAGACAAAACTTCCTGCCTTTTGAAAGACGAAATGTATTTTTTTCCTCCCTTAGTGTGACCCGTACAAATAATAGTCTCTCCCTGGTTATTAGAATTTTTTTTTACTTATTATAAATTAATTTAGACGCTGTGGTTAATTTTACTATGCTTCTAAAGCCGGCACACAAGTGATATATGAAGATGGTTCGAAAAGCTGTTACGTAAAACCCGGCGAATGTCAATTTATTTTCCAAGAGCTTTTCATTTCAAAGCTATTGCATTTTTTTTTTCATTATCATAGTAATAGTTTCAAGCCTGCACAGAAAAGTTGACCCGGATTTTTTTCAACTGCTTTAAGCCGTGATCGTTTTAGAATTTATTGTAAGATACTGATACTAACTGAAGTTTGATGTTTTAGAAAAAAGTGCAGATGAAGGTTTGTTTAAGAAAGTGATTTGATTGGAATTTCCAATTTATCTAATATAATGATTGTACATCCATTAAAAATGTACCATTTCTCCCATTTTTTCTGACTGATTTTTAAAGCAAATTGAAATAATAAAACATTTTATTGTTTACATTTAAAAGCAAAAAAAATAATCATACCAATAAATAATAACTATTTTCCGTGTATGTGTTTTTCTTGCCGTCTATTCTCAGTACGAATCAGTGTTTGGTGCGGAGTGCACGCGTCAAATGTTATTTTGAATTAACTTTGATCATAGTCATGCAGTAAGTGAATCAAAGAAATTTGATTTATATGTTGCTATATAAAAGTGTTATATCGACAGGGCTGCTCAAAAAGATTATTTATAATACATTTATTATCATATTATTATTTATAATACAATAATGTCTTTCTCAATAGCGATTATTGTAAAGACCAGTATTACTTTAGCTCAATACAATGATTTCCAGCCTGAAGGCGTAGAATATTGCAAAGGGAGGCGCGAACAGTCCAAAATATTTATTTACCCTTTAACTTTATTACTATATGAAATAAAGAATAGGGAGGCGCAGTAACATAAAGGTTGGAAGCTACTGGCTTAATGGATAATCATTTTGAAATAATTATTTGGCAATGTTTTTAAAAAGAGATTCTATGTATAGATATTTGTATATGTAACAGTAGACGAATAAAAGCATTTTTCACATTAGTATTTTTGAATCAGTTCTATGTTTCAAAAGTTATGTGGCGCTTACAGATGGGGAAGATTTTCGCTAAAAAAACAAAGTTCGTCATCTAATCGAAAAAAAACTTTAAAAATATTGGAAAAGTTAATATGTCACAACCTTGAATGTCAAACATGTATTATTCGCAATAAAAGAAAGTTCTCAAACATTATAAAAGAATACGAATATATCTATGCATTCGATATAAATTATTCAAATAACTACTTTTGATCTGGTATATTCATTTAGTTTCTTCCTTATTGAGTTAGGCTTTCTAGAATCTTGAAGTAAAAATTCACGCCTTTGTCCAAATGAGAAGTCAATCTCGCTCGAATTGAAAAATTCCTTCTTTATTATCTTGATCAACACTTGGGATAAATTTCCCTTTCTTGCTCCGACTCATTGATCGTTTCTATAACGATCTTCGACAATGTATTCGAAGTCTGATGAAGTGTTACGACTCACTGAAATTAGTCGTCGAGTTTAATTTTCTTTTTCTCTTAAAAACATTCTGTGTGACGCGCCAATTGTCGAAGGAGAAATCAATAAATCAATATCATTCAAAAATAAAAATCCCCCTCTGGGTGACTCGGTTATCACTTTCGAAGCAGTTTCTCCATTCTGGCCCTCGGCCCAGCTATTGTTTAAATAACGAGTCTTGAGAATTATTGTGAGGCCCACCGTAGTGTGACGACTCACTAAAACTAGTCGTCAAGTCTTAACCCTTCAGTAGTGTGGTGACTCACTTAAACTAGTCACCAAAATAATTCTCCGTTGGGACAATTATTACCCCTTCCAGTAAAGATAATTCCAATAGAATTATAGCTCGAGCATTTAACAGTAACTAGCTGTAAGCCCGTTGACCTCAACGGGAGGATTTTTGTTGCATTTTTAAGAAGTCAGAAAATTACAAACCTATTTATTGAATAAGCCAGAAATTCTAAAAATAAAATAAATATATCTCGACGCATATATCGACAGCATGCCCTGTAGTATTTAAATTATAAATTATTTAATTTTTGGAATAATGTTGAGTTTGCTAACAATTATTTTTCCTATTAGCAGAAATAGATCTCGTAAATTACCTAATTTTTGGAATAATGTTTAAGTTTGCTAACAACTATTTTTCGTAGTGTCAGAAATTTAGTAAAATATTAAATCTTTGGAATAATGTTCACGTTTGCTAACAATCATTTTTCATAGTAGCATAAATCGACCTCGGCGCATATATCGACAGCCCTGCAGTTTTAAATTGTAAATTACTTAATTTTTGAAATAATGTTTAAGTTTGCTAATAATCATTTTTCACATGCAAAATGGTATAAATTAATTGCACATTTTATCAAAACAAAATTATCAAAATGTTGACTTATTCTCCAAATAGAACTTGTTTTTTAGAATATATATAATGATTTTTACTGACGTTATTTTATTACACATACTGAAACAATGCTTTCGCCAACAACTAACTATACCACGTATGTACCTAGATTTAAAAAAATCTTAAAATAATTGCGTCTTATACTTATTTTTTGAAAAAAATATTTCGCTAGTCAATCGGATTTCATTATTTTGATAGCATTTATTTTCATACGATCAAGATGTACTGTGATTTAAAAAGAAAGTTTTCAAAAAAAAAATATGCTATAAACCAAAAAAAACGCTCAAAGCTAGATTCGAACCAGGTACCTACAGCTTACCAACCGAGCGCTCAACCTCTAGGGTACAGCAGAATTGAGGAAAGCGCGTAAAATAAAACATATAATATGCATGCTGTTTTTTAAATAAAAAACGAAAGGTTCCATTTTCAAACGAAATTCAATATATATTATTTAATTTCATCGATTCTGATAATTGTGACGTTAGTTCAGTTGACAAAGAGCTCGGCTGATAATTCATAATTATGGGATCGATCGACGGTCGCGGCGCTTTTTTGTATGAAATTTTTTCAGCGATTTGATTTGTTTCGTCAAATAAATAGTGTATTGGAAAAATATGTCTTTAGTATGAATAAAAAAATGGCGACAGCGGGGCTAGTAAGGAGGGAAGGGGAGGGGCAGGAGGAGGGGAAATCGGGGACAATTTACAGACGGGCGGACATTATCGAGTATTAATATATAGATAACCACCTAAGTAGCGCCTGAGTACGCCATAGAGATATTATAGAAGTGTAATAACATAGGATTGGATCGTACTAACCATACGTGTATAAAGTATAAATAAACGTTCGAGTACGCTTCATAAAGAAATACGCTCTTAGTAATTATATAGCATCATAGTTTTGTGTAATGAATGTATATTGAAATTACACAAGTAGCATACCTATACCCAGGGCTTTTTTTACCCTGTAACGCGGCGGAACGGCGTTCCGGCACCTTTTTTTCTCGAAATTTTAATAAATGTTCGTAAAATTTTATTTTTTCTATTTTAAAACTTTCGCGTTGAAATACTGAAAATTGGAAGAGTTTTGATTACCCGTTGAGTGGCATTCAGTTTTCGCTCAGTTTCGACTGTATGGCAAAATTATGAATGTCTTGTGCGTCATTTTAAAGACGCGATTAACAATCCAACAAGAGACAAAAATGATAAGTGTACATACGAAGGCTTTAGGAGAATTTTAACATCTAGTACCTTCTTATTGGATCTTGGATTGATGATTGATGCTCTCCAGGAATTATCAGAATTAAGTTTAGATTTACAATATCGCAATGTTACACTTTACATTGCAAATCAAAAAATAAATGCCCTGGTTCAAATTTTTGAAGAAAGAAAACATAGTTTTGGACCGTATTACAAATGTGCTGCAACTGCTGTAGGCGATCTGTGTTTTCGTGGAGTTACACTTCACAATAAGGTTTCGAAAAATAATAATACTATTGACCCGAAATAAATTTTTTCCACGTTGAAAGAGTCAATTAAAGAGAGGATGCTAAATAAATAAGATGTGGAATTTGCACTCTCAGCTCGAGTACTCGATAAAAATATATTGGCCTGAAAATATTGATAATCAGTTGACATTTGGAGAAATAGAAATTAGAAATATGTCAATTAGATTACAATTGGACGAACGAGAAATGATCCGTAGATTTTGCTAATATATTCTCGAAAAAAAATATCCGGAAAAACTTATTCGTTTAATTTATGCACTGAATTCTATTCCCTTTTCTTCAAGCGAATGTGAACGCGGGTTTCACAAATGAATTTAATTATCAGCCCAATGAGAGCTTCGTTGATGACCAAAACAGTTTCGTCACTTTTGTTTATTAAACTCGTTGGACCACCTTTGATTGATCAGTGGTTACTAAGAGGAAGACATTCGGCCACAGGCACAAACACAAAAAAAAAGAAATAGGGACCATGTACCTGACGAAAATTGGGAAAAACTGTGCAAATCATTGTAATTGGAATGTAATTTTGTCGCCTGTGTGGTCGAGTGGTCAACGCTGTTGGCTTCGGCTACGGAGGACCCGGGTTCAAATCCCGGTACGGACAGTTTTATAAATTGATTTTTCAATCGATTTATGAATTTCTGTTCAAAGGCATGAGTGTATGTGATGTCTTTAATTCAACCATCCCATCCTATGAACGGGGCATATCGAGAGCGATTAGCTTACCACTAATCCTGTCCTAGCCCTATCCTTCCCCTACTCTCTTTGGAAAAAGAGAGGTTGAGCAACTGAGTAACAAGCAGTTCTCGTAGAAACACTTCTGTTGAGATAAACTCCATTAGGAGTCCATATGCTCCACATTGGGAGCGGACATGGTTTAAAAAAAATAATTTTGGATAGCGTTTTTAATTAATTACATTTTTTAATGTTATGTTACATAATGCAGTGTTTCTCAAACTTTTTAGGAGCGTGGCCCCTTTTCAGTGTCTTTATTTTTCTGTACCCTCCATACCATTGTTTTGTCTTCCCATGAAAATTATAATTTCAAAAACCCACCTTTTTTTATAGCTCTTCCGAGATTTTCAAATCTAGAATGTCAGTAATTTATTTCATTTACGGATTTACAAAAAATAGCTGCGCGACGTCCGCCATTATGCTCTTCCCTGTATCGTTTTATCAATACCCGTGCCCCCTCTAAACTGTGTTGTGGCCTCCTCAAAACAAAAATAAATCTCTGTGGCCCACTTAAAACACGATGTGGCCCACTGTTGAGAAACCCTGACATAATGTATATAATTAATTAATAATTAATTTTCATTTGAAATTTCTAAAATAAATATAAAAATATGTATATTTTGTTTTATTTTCTATGCATTATACGAAAAGCCGTCTTTGATTCTATCAAAATGTTATTCGAATATATAATAAATAATAAACCTTCTTAGAAAATGCTCGAAAAAAGTGCGTTCCGGCACCTTTATTTTTCAAAAAAAAGCACTGCCTATACTTAAATTCAAATAAACACCACTTCGTGGTAATTTGTTCACCGACTGAAATCTTGTTCTTTATTTTATTGTACATACTTTCCTAGTCCTATAAGTAAAATCATTTCCCTAATCCAAAGATAAGAGAAAAAAAAAAGTATTCTCCCTCACACCTCTTATCGGAGGAAAAGCGACATTGATAGCCTGCAATTCTACCGTCCTCAACAAATATAGAAAAGTATAAATCTTACCTGAAAAAGGAAAAGCTTGGACTTTGCAACCCCAAATTTTCCAGGATTGATATGATTCATATACCATATGTAGAAGCTACATCCAAAACAATGCATCAGCAGTAATATCCATATAAATGCGAAGGGAATGATTACTTCGTCAGACGGTGTGGAAAACAAATTGTTCCACTGGAGGCCTTCATCTGAAATTATGTCCATCAATAATTACTAAGCACAAACAATGCGTAAACATCAAACTTAAATTTCTCATACCTCATCGATAGGAACTTGGGCCTCATATCCTGGGACCCTGACACATTTTATGATCCCGAAATCCTGGTATTGTGATAGTAATCCCGGGATTTTGGGATTGAAAACAAGTGTACATTCTCTTTAAAAACATGTTTGAAATTCCAGGAAGAGTTTTTAAAAAAAAGTCTCGTACCTTTTCATTTAAGTAATTCAGTAAATTCCCAGGATTTAAAAATCGCTGAGTAAAAATTTCTCAATCCCGAATTTTTCCACGATTTTATAGTGAATGTTCAATCCCAGGATACCGGAATTGAAAAAATTGACAATCCCAGAATTACAAAAAGGGTCCGGAATTGGATACCCCAGTTGGAACTAGTGAGTCTGAAGTATTGATTTGTTTCACATCCAGGTACTAAACAAACAAAACTTTCAAGAATATTCTTTTTTTTATTATTATTCCATATCCGCACCCTATACGGAGCATATGGTAACCACGAAGTTCATCAATGACTCTCTATCCCCCCCCAGCTAGTCTCCTTCTTCCTCCCAGGTCATCCCAGCGTCCCGCAACTCCGCTTGAGTACATCCTGAGGATGGTCATCAGTGACCTTCCACGACGCCGGTATCCATCCGGTTGGAAGAAGAGACAGGCAGGGTTCAGGCTCTCTTGAGGCATCCTTAACACGTGTCCAAGCCAGGTCCATTCTTACGTATGTAAATAACTCGATTTTGATATCAGTATATCAATCGATTGCTGAAAGCTTAATCTACATACCGAAACACAATTAATCCAACATTTAAAAGCAAAATTTCACTGCCATATTTATTGATATTTCCCTGTTACTTTTAAGCAATGTAGAATTACTAGATACATTTCATAATAATTACATAAAAACTTACAATTATTCTATATCGTCTATTGTAAACTGCAAAAGAAAGTCAATAAAATTGCAATTGCATAATTGCTTTAAAACAATGACACGAACATTAAAGTAAAATAATCTCGGAAATCATATTTTTTATATAGGTATCTGTTAATTTATTTAGTTTGAAATTCATTATTTTGATTAAATCGTAAAGATATTTTTTTATTGCAAACAACAATTTAGCTTATTTGCTTACTTTTCTAAGAAATTCTTTATTGAATCATGTGCCTACTTTTGTTTTCATAAATACCAATTATTCCAAACATCCGGTAGATTAAACTGCAAGGGTTAATTGATCCAATCAAAGCAGATCCGTAACTGACTGACTTCACATTTAAAAATCCAGAAAATATTTGAAAAAAAATCCAAAATAGTGTAGAAACAAAGCAGCCTTTTAGATCTGTGAAAATCATATAATCATGTTTGAAAAAAAAATGTTATTTTCATTGTAAGCTAATTTTTACTCAATTAGGATTTTTGTATATTTTGATTATTTTTACCAATTATTCACACAAAAATATAAAAACCATTTTTTTGTTTATTGACCAGTCTGGGTCTTATATGGAATCATATTTCAGATGGTAAATATTTTTTTATAATTTTACAATGGATAATTAAAAATGTAAATATTCAGACTCGTATAAAATTACAAATAACTTAGTGTAGTAACGTTGAAATACTCCATCGAGTAAATAAAAAAGGCTTAAAAATGAATAGCTAAGAATTTTTATAATTAAATAAAAGTATTACCAATAAAGAATTATTATTAAATTATCTTAAATAGGACAGGTTGCTCGCCACTACTAAATTTATTTCCAATGGGCTTAACCCCTCCAAATTGATAAAACTCGTTAGTTTTTCATTTTGTATTCTGTAGTATCATTATTGCTTGTTTGTTTTCTATCCTCTCTTTCTTGCTTCCCATTTTTATTTTTATAATATATCATGTCAGAATATAAGTATAATAAGTGCGATCGAAATTAAAATATTGAATGTGTACGTTAATATAAACATATCTATATATATAAAACAAAATGGGGTTATTTACACCACGTATATCTCGAGAATTACTGCACGGATTTCAATGATCTTTGATTTATTAAATTTGTGTTTGCCTAGAATAGCAGAATAAGCATTAAAACATCGGAAAAATATCACGTAAAATAAATTATAAAGAAAATTAATATCTTCATACAGAACAAGATTTTCAAATGACGAGCAGTGTCAAATAATGAAATAAGCTGGGTTCAGGTAGATGACACTAGATGGCACTGTATTTATACGATTGATTTTTAAATAATTTTAAATTTAGAGTATAGATTACAATAAAAAATCGATGATATCAAATGAAAACGAAAGAAATATCGGATAATATTGAAATGAGGTTATGTTTATAATTAGGTATGATACATTTTTTGACAACAATATTACAATGTTTGCACGAACGTTGGTCTACTCTGAGATGCCACGTTATTATACTTCGACGCTACATCAAGGACATTTTAACGTCGAAAGCAAGGCGATGCGGTTCCTGATCACCCGAATGACTACTGATGCTCTTGGTCGCATTTAAGAAATTCTTTCTAAATCTCCAAGTCAGATACGCACATTATTTTCTATCATTATTTTGACATGCTTCCCATCGAATCCATGTGAACTGTGGAACAAGGTACAAGGATGACATGTCAGAAGACATTTACATCAAATTCGTGTCAGTTCAGGGAATCCCGATCTCGAGATGAATGAATAGATACATTAACCAGGCTTTGCTTTAGATCGAAGACATGTGTTACCTCATGTGCGGCAGTTTGTTAGTCAAGTTAGGAATGCCAACGCCACATCGTGGAATGAACGACGCTTTCAATCGAGAATTGGAACGTGAACGTGAATATGGTCGAAATGCATTGGACCAATCAGTTCAAACGAATATACCACTGTTGAGCCCACAATAGAAGGAAGTGTACGATACGTTAATGAATGCAATTGATGATGGAAATGGTGGCTTATTTTGCCTCGATGCGCCCGGTGGAACTGGGAAGATATTTCTCATGTCATTGATTATGGCGACTGTTCTTGCGAGATCCGAAATCGCTGTAGCACTTTCTTCTTCTGAAATAGCGGCCACGTTGATAGAAGGATAGCGAACGGCTTATTCAGTGCTGAAATTTCCTTTAAACCTTTAAACGACTGAAAAACTGACATGCAAGATTGCGAAACACTCAGCAATGACCAAAGTTTTGGTAGCAAGTGAAATCATCACCTGGGATGAATGCACAATGACGCACACACGCGCATTACATTAAGTACTCAATCGAACTATAAAAGATCTGTGCAATGACTCAAGATGTTTTGGAGGCGCAATCATTCTACTATCTGGCGATTTCCGTCAAACACTACCAGTCTTTCTAAGATCGACCACTGCCGATTAAATAAACGCTTGCCTCAAAACATTGACTCTGTGGCGCTATGTGAAGAAACTTCAGCTAACGATAAACATGCGAGTTGCATTTTTAAACGATCCATCTGCCGAAGATTTCTCCAAGCAATTGCTGACTATTGTCGGTAATGGCCGTGTTCCTGTTGACGAATCGAACGGATTGATTTCGTTTCCGCCGAATTTTCGTAATTTCGTCTCAACGAATGACGGCTTCATCAACAAAATGTTCCCAAACATCTAATCACAAAAATCACAATTGGTTGAGTGAACGAGCAATTCTTGCGGCTAAGAAAAAAGATGTGGATCATTTAATCTTCAGAATTCAAAATCAAATCGTTGATTTTACTACTACTGCATTCCTTTAAATCTATCGACTGTGCCACGTGAATTACATCATTTCAATGTAATTTAAATACTTTTCATTTTGAATTTTGCACATTTATTGAACTTAATTCATCCAATAAATTAACACTACAATTATTGATTCTGAGGCCGTACAAACTTCGTCGGGCCAGCTAGTATACTTATATATATATATGTGTGTGTGTTGCACAAATAGAGGAATCTCTAATGATTCACACCAAGTAAACACAAAAATCAAGCAACATGTACTCTTCAAATTAAAAAATACAACTAAATATATAAAATAAATTAGATTATCCCACATGTTGTGCTACAAACTGTGACACGTGTTTCGCTTCATTCGGAGGCATCCTCGGACAATCTTACTTTTACAAATGCTTGTTTAAGTACGAATGATTTTAATTTTACTATTATAAAAATAAAAACAATAATGATAATACAAATGGCATTTACGTTAAGAAACGATTAACTAATAGGGATTCTGAAGTCTCGGGGTTTTCAAAGTCCCGGCACTGGAGGCGTGATAAACTCAAAGTCCCGGGACTCAAGACTTTTATTTCCCCTTATAATTTTATTAAAATTATAATTTTATTAAAATTAAATATTTGCATGTATGTATGTATTTATGTATTACATACACTCGGCGCCTTTTGAAAGTACGTACTTGTAAAAATAGCATTTTTTAATACAATGTTTAATAATTATTATTTTTCTTATGTAATGGATTTGTTCAATGCTCACGGTAAATTTTTATGTACACGGTACATGTTATGAAAAAATATCAATGAAGCCGCCGTCAGGAGT
This sequence comes from Himalopsyche anomala, assembly GCA_031772345.1. Taxonomy (NCBI): domain Eukaryota; kingdom Metazoa; phylum Arthropoda; class Insecta; order Trichoptera; family Rhyacophilidae; genus Himalopsyche; species Himalopsyche anomala. The sequence goes on along the minus strand of JAHZMQ010000025.1, from coordinate 232,013 downwards.
AAATGTATGACGGTAACTTCACAATGCAGCTTTAAGACCTTTTTTTTCCTATTGAGACATTGGTACTTTTGTGAAATAGTAAAAAACAATTGTACATAAAACAACATTTACAAAACAACATGACCATTTAATTTAAATATTTTGTAATTTGCTTTTGCTACAGTTATATTGCAATATTTATACACATGATATTTGAAAATTCTACGAAATTATAAATCCCAAACATCTGTTTTTCTATCAGATCCCATTTATATATGCATACATATATTTACACTATTGCATTTTTTTTACATGAAAAGAGTCATATTTTTAAGAGTAAAGAGCAAAGAGTTTACTCGGAATTTTTAAACTGCTTTACGTCTGATCATTTTTAGAGTTTACTGTAAGATACCGAAGTTTAATGTCTTTCAAAGAAATGCAGATAAAGGTTTGTTTGAGAAAGTGAATTGAGCAGAATTTCCAATGTATGTAATGTAATGATTGTACATACATTTGAAATGTACCATTTCTCCCTACTTTTTCTGATTGATTTTTAAAGCATAATTGGATCATAAATACTTCTTAAAAAAAAAGCAAAAAAAAAAAAATTGTCATACCAATAAATAATAATTATTTTTCGGAGATGAGTTTTTCTTGCCGTAAATTTCGCAGTCTGCGTGAGAGTTTCATGCTGAGTGGACGTGCCAGATGTTATTCTGAATTAACTTAAGCCACTAGTCACAAATGAATCGAAGAAATGTATGTTTTTTATTTAGCCATAAAAAAGTTGTTGCGCAAAAAAGCGGTAAAGGTTAGGGTTGCTCAAAGCGTTGACAAATAATATTATTATTTATAATACAATAATGTCATTTTCAATATATATTATTTTAAAGACCAGTATTACTTTAGCTTAATGGATAAGCATTTTGAAATAATTATTTGGCAATGCTTTTAAAAAGAAATTTTATTCAATATAATAGTAACAGTAGTTGAATAAAAGAATTTTTCACATTAGTAGTTAGTAGCAAAGACGACTCCGACTCTGGCTTTAAAATAAATGACAACTCCGATTCCAGCTTTAAAATAGTTAACGACTCCGAGGAAATGTTTCAATAATTTCATTTTAACTTATATATATATATGTGTACCATCAGATCATCTTTAGTCAGCCAAGCATAAAATGTTAACTTTTTTGACTATTTTGTTTAAATACACATCATTAAATATATTTTTCAAAAAAAATCGAGCCGCTCATTTTTCACGACTCCGACTTCAGCCAAAATACCGCGACTTCGCGATTGTGACTCTGACTCCGACTCCACAGCCCTGGTTTTTTTAAAATTGAATACATTTTTCTACCGTCAAACGTGCTTTTTTAAACTTATAATTGAACAAAACAGAATGCTAGAAAATATTCGAAATTGATATATATACATATGTATGGATACATAATAAACTTGTGAAATATTTTTATTCATACATTTAAGTCATTGTTTTGTAAAACTCAAAAAAGTTAGTCCGATGAAGCCTATATAACTTAACGACTTTAATTTATCTATTATATTAAATGATTGAGAACCATATTTTTTCGATAACTTACCAAATTATGTAACAATATTATACCTACAATACATTAATATTCAAATCAATCGCATGGTTTGAATTATTTTTAATATTATTAGTATTATGTTTTCTTGGCACAGCCCTGAATTTTGAACTTATATATTGACGACAAGAGGAGGTTCTCAAACATAAAAAAATACGAATTTATGCATTCGATATAAATTATTTGAATAGATATAATATTTATTTAGTTTCTTCCTTATTGAGTTAGGCTATATATAAACTTGAAGTAAAAATAAGCACATAATAAAATTTGCTAATGGCTTGAAAGAATTATTAACATGGATTATGAATATTTTCGATAGTTTCGGTAGTCACTTAAGAAAAAATCATTTTATAACAAATAAACTTTGTTATTCCACTGATCGTTTACAAATTGCAACAATTATTTGGCTTTTTAGAGAAGCGTCTTCAGACCAACTATTAATCGTCAAGCTATTAGTTAATGAAGTTTACCTTTATTCTAAGCAATCCGTGGAATAACTAAGTTTTCTGAAAAAAAATATTGTTAGTCCGTGCATTCAGTAAAATATACACCTAATCTTTTTTTTACGCGATTTATTTTTGCGCGATTTTGAGTTTCCGCGATTTGTTTGGACGGCACCGTTACGTTTTTTCATACATTTTTGGTACTTTTTTACACGAATTTGGAACCGATTTATCAAATTATATGAAAATGAGTTTTTTTTACGCGCCACTATCTGGAACCAACGGATCATCCTGAGATTTTGGATCCTAAATTCACAAGGTCAATAGAAATATGGAACCCGCAATACATTTTAGACGCTATTAATAAAAAAACGTAAAGAAGTCACTGTGCGAAATGTTCAATCGATTTGCTAAGAACGATTACTTAACTTACAATAATTTAAAAATATCGAAGTTTTTTGTCTAACACGAAATATAAGACAAAGTTAAGATAATTTTCGGATTAAATACATAGTCAAAACTATAGCGCGAACCAGAAATAACTATCAATTGCAACTTATAATTCTTGTACTTAATACTTTTCTATTTTAATCTTATTATGTCAACATTTTTTTTATGCTTTAATCTTTTTTGTGCAACAAAATTATTTTTCAAAACTGTATTCATCAATACCAATATCATAACAAATCATATCAAAACAAATAGGTTATACAAAATTAAAACTTATTCCTTCAATATATTAGAGAATGTTTGAGAAATTTGTAATGTATGGTTTGTTTTGCTTCTCGTGTAATTTACCTTTGGCAAAAACCGTGAATTTATTAAATACGATAACTTACTGGTGCTACCATGTACCAATACCTTATTACTGTCTAAATACCCATTCGTGTGTTAGGTGGTATTTTTATTTTTGTAATGAGATAGAAAAATGTTTTGCTTGTTTTGATACTGTAAAAATACGTATTGTGGTAGTTACCTATTTAAGTGAGTGCAATATTTATACTGTAGGTCATTTTTAAGTTTTGCTTTCCTTCTGAGTCGCCTTAACCACATGAATTGTTTTTTACAAAATTTAAATGTAAATGTTATTAGCACATTATAAATCACAATCACAATTCCCGGTACATTTTTCAAAAAAGTCCCGGGACTAAAGACAACGAAAAACCGACAAGTCCCGGACGTCTCGACACAGAATCCTTATAAACTAATGAGTTGCATAAATTAAGAATGGCAAACCATTGGAAAATAAATTTAGCAGTGGCGAACGACCTATCTTATCGAAGACATTATTAAATAAAAATTCTTTATTGTTAATAATTTTATTTATTTTTAAAAATTCTAAGCTATTTATTTTTGAACCATTTTTATTTACTCGATGGAGTATTTCAACGTTAATATTCCGATTAAAATTATGCTTGTTTTCTATTAGATGATTAGCAAACTCTAATTGTTCCTTTTTAGACACCTTATATGTTCTTTAATTCTAGTATTAGAGTTTTAACCTGTCTGCCTTGCATAAGAAGCTTGGCAGTCTCCAAAAGGGAGGTGATAAATACCTTTCTGTGACAAAGATTCTACGCAATTTTTACTGTTTTGAAAAAAATTCACGTCAACTATCAATATTTGGTGGAAAGGCATCAAAATTTTTAATAATATTAAATTTACTGTCATTTATTTACATTTTGCATTAATATTTAAAAATACTTTTATATTTCGTTTACCAATCGTTTGTCACATCTAACTTATAACTGAAAAACTACAGGAAGAGGGTATCAAATGAGCGAATAAAAAGGGAAAATATGGAAAAATAGCGACAAACATCGTGATTATTAAGTCTAAAACTGGGTTGACTATCACTTTTCAATGTGGGGCTTAGTTGTAAAGAGATTGTGGGTGAGACATGAAATGGTAAGAGTTCATAGAAAATAGCAAGATCTCATAGAACATATATGTATGTTCGTATGTCGTATTAAACATTTATAGACGTATTAAACATTTTAATTTTGTGTAGAATAGAATCACTTATACTGTAATTTGTATTTTTTTTCAATGTCAATTGTTGTTTGCTCCTTTTCATTTAAATTTCTTTTAGTATAAATAGCATTGTTAAATTATATTTCTTATCAGTTGACAATGCTTGCAATGAGCAAAATCGGTAATATTCCTGACCTTTTAAATAAAGTACAAAAGATTATTGTGTTTTTATTAATATAATGCCTTTCCACCAAGTATTGACGGTGAACACCCAAAAAGTGATCATAGAAAAGTGCTGTGATTTTTTAAAACTTCATAATAAGTTTGTTGCTGATTGAGTGCTTAAATAGCATCTGTGAAATGGATTCAAGAAATTACAAACAACAAATTGTTTGTTCTGCACCGACTCAATTCTTAATTCATATATGTTGTTTGTTTAAGCGTACAGTTGTCAAAATAGGTGGTCACAATGAAGCTCATCAATATAACATAACTTGCAACCAGCAGAAGTGAAATTCTGAGAATCATTTTGTTAGTTTTTGGCACAAAAAATTCATTCCATTGAAGGATTTGTAATAATAATTCATGAATAAATGTTTGTAAAGCCATTGACTGATTAAATTGCGATATCCGTAATAACATCGATGACACTTTGCAGATTTTAGACAGCCTCTGAAACAAGAAGTAAATACAATTGCAGAGTTTTTATTATTGTCAATCTGATAAACAGAATAGTGTTAATTAACACGACTTACCAATATTCCAGATCTATTGTGAGATATGTTCCGTGAAACATGCAATAAAAATACAAATAAGAATGTTAAATTGATGAAAATTGGCAACAGAGTGTCATATTTGGTATTCAAAAGGTCATATTTTCCATACGAAGGGTACTGGTATCGCTGCACTGTAAATTGCTGAAAAGGAAAAAATCGAATTGATAACTATTATTGTAATACATTTTCAAAGATGATTCTATATTCATAAAGTGAAATTAAAAACTAGATGAGAAGCCATCACACGAGAGGAGTAGAGGTAAACGTTCTCTCTAAGGCACCACATTCCACATTCACGATCATTCCGAAATGCAGAAACGTCGTGTAATAAAACGATAAAATGAGACGTTAATTGTTTTTAGCGATGCAGTGTTTCGAATGGCCACAGACGAAGAACAGAGTTCACCACTTCAACCGCCTAAATAAAAACACTCCTAATAAGTAAACTGCCGTAATTTGAATTTTGGCTACTTTGGGTTATGATGAAGCTTAAACAATTTCATGTTTTCCATCGTCGGAGAAAACTGCGGTTTTGTTTGAAATATATTTCACAAGACACCCAAAACTTCCATATAATTTTAAATACAATGACTAAAGATTGCAAAATAGCACTCAGGTAACTACAATATCCGGAATAAGTACAAAAGTGTTCCATTGATTGTTTCATATTGTCATGATTATTATTTCCAATTGCAAACAGTCAGTAATGACCTCGAAAATGAAAAATTATATTTAATAAAAATTATAGCTTTAGCTTCGCAGAAATCATTGGAAAAATACATATGTATTCTTGTTACTAAATTCACTTCAAATGCACGCAATTGAGTCCGTTTCAGTTGAAATCGACTATATCAATAATTGATATAATCAAACATTATAAATTAAAGATTTCTATTTTTATAATTCTATTTTGATAAAAATTTTAGTTTATAGTTTTAGTATTTAGTTTAACTACTATGAATTGATGAAGTATGTAATTAGTTACATTTTCGGTTATGTTTTATTTTGCATTGTGAATAAGCATAGTTGTTTAAAACCATGGCTCGAAAGAATCTTTTGTTCTCTGAAAAATTAAAAATTATTACATACGGCAGTCGACCTAAATAGTAGCGAAAATGCAGCAAGCATTTGATTATATGTCAAGTTCAACACACTTTGGTGACTTGATGAATAGGGCTATTAGGTGTATGGCACCATCGATTTTACTTCCAGGGGTGTACTTAAATAAAATTGGTCATTTTAAATTTGTTTTAATATTTTTTATAGACAAAAAATCGATTTATTTTAAGAATATTTATCTAGCTTGTTGTGTAAATGTGCTATATTTGTTTTTGCGAAGTAGCACATAAGACATTATTATTAGTTTATATTATGTATGAGTATAACAAATAGCCTAAAAAAATACTGAATCTCTTTTGTTCTTATTCTACGCTTAATTTATCACAATCAGAACCGGTTTCAACATTTCACCACGAGCATTTTCAACTAAAAAAAATATATGCCATATTCCTGGTTCTGATCACAATAAAATAATTATTCTATTATTTTTCAATATAATGCATTTCTAAGTAGAGACATTCAACACTTAAAAATTGATAATTACTCAATGTATCGTTTTTCGGAATATGTATTTGTTTTTTGGTTTACATATAAATATGTAAGTACGAAATATGAAAATTTCACATTCCAAGAACTTCATCCGCCCCTGGAGTATTCGCTTGTGTGTATTCACGTATTGACATTTTTTCATCACAAACGCATTACATTGCAAGATGGCGAACCTATGGCACGCGAGACGATTTTGCAAAAAAATAAAGTGATAGTACAAAAAAATCATTTTTTTTTTAGAAATAGTGTACAAAAAATTCAAAGCATCTGAAACTTAGTTACAAATATTTAAACGTTATATAATGATGATAAATTTTAAGTATTTTCCTAACCTAAAAAAATACATGATGAATCTGGAAATTAATGAAAAGCCGGATGTAGGGAAAATAATAGAACAATTTGAAAATGCTTTAGAAGCAACAATAGAACAATTTTCGGGAAGGTTGCTCAGTTTCGACAAATTGTAGAAACTAAAAGATCTATTATCCAGTGCAACAGTAACAATTTTTTCATAGACTTATTCCTGTGAATCATTATTCTCTTCAATGAACTGACATTATCAGACATAATCATACATAAATCAGACATAAGAAGTAGACTAACAAACGAAAGTAGTATTTCTTGTATTGTATTAAAAGCTACCAACTGTGAACCCGATATAAAACATTTGGCATCTAGCATCCAACAACAAAAATCTCACTAATAATAAAGTTTTGAGGGTTTTTTTTTTTTAAATTTTAGTCTTTTTTATTTTGCCATTAATAGTCATGTGTCATTGTGTAATGTAGACATTTTTTTATTTCCATGGCATGTGTTAAAATATATATTATTATATATTTGAACGCATGCCATATTATTAAATTTAAAAAAAAATGGCACTCAAACTTAAAAAGGTTCGGTACCTCTAATAATATATTTTTCTCACTCATAAACATACATTTTTATGGCAACAAAATAAATGGTCAGAATTTAAATCAATTTCTGGTCAGAATTTAAATCAACTTTTGGTCATAATAAAATTCAATTTTTGGTCAGAATAAAAATGTTAACGGTCAGAATAAAAATACTAACGGTCAGAATAAAATTAATAAACGGTCAGAATAAAATTAATATACGGTCAGAATAAAATTAATAAACGGTCAGAATAAAATTAATAAACGGTCAGAATAAAATTAATATACGGTCAGAATAAAATTAATATACGTCAGAATAAAATCTATTGTACGGTCAGATTTTATAAATATTTCGGTCAGAATAAAAAAAAAATGAAATTAATAATCCTTTTTTTTTCAACATTCATGTTATGTGCGAAAAAGCAGACTCTTATAATGAGTCATTATTATTACAAATAACGCATCATCTGATTACATACCACTCGGTTTGTTTAAATAAAGGTAGGGATCCACCGAAGTGCAGTGGATGTAGGATTTCAAGAGGAACCAAGGCTTTATGATGAATGTTGTTAGTTTTCACTTTTTTAAATTCAAATAAAAAATACTCACCTCTTTCAATTTTAAAAAAAGTAGTGTTTTCTTTACAATAAGTGTATTATATCGACTGTGGAAAGGAAAAAGGACGTAACCCACACATATCAAATTTTACAAAGGGCGCAAAAACGTGTTTTGATGATTTTGGGCCATATGCAAATTAATAATTATACACAACCTTGAAGTGCACGGAGACTTCTAAACTGGTGTTTAATTGACATAATCTAATATTAATTAAGAAATTATCTAGGAAAAACCTTTATTTCAGTCTTTTTTCTTCTTTTGTCTTCTAAGGTCATCTTTTTCAAACTTAAAAGTTAAATTTATATACTACTTCGGCATTTTCAGCTTCCATCCTTTTGATAGAATGTGTGTCAAGTTGTATACATTGTGATTATCGAAAAAAAGCTGTTTTGGAAAATTGAGGGTTACGTCCTTTTTCCTTTCCACAGTCGCTATGAAATGTACCATAGAAATTCTTTATCTAAATGTTCTTTCCAAAAATATTATCCTTTCCTTTACTTTCTTCAGAGCAGATCACAATGTATCGAATTGTAAAAATAATAAAAAACAGTTGCAACTTTTAGATTATTTAAAATTAATTATTAACCAAAATAATATCGGTTAGGCGGACATACCGTGAACATTTTTTTAAATAAAAACTTTTTTTGACACGAAACATACAAATGCCTGGATGTGGGAACCTAGTCTATGAAAACTGTCAATTCTTCCTTTGGGCGCACAATAATAGTGATTCATTCAATGACCGTGGCGCTAGTAGCAACGCTCGTCCAATCGCCCATTGGACGATTTGCCGTAAGCAACTTCACTTTGCACCAATAGCAACGCAATACGATGACATCATATAATCAAAAAAAATCAGACCATCTGTCAAAATAAATATAACCGATTCCATTTAAATTCTGACCGATCCCATTTATATTCTGACCATTTAATATAAATTCTGACCATTTAATATTTATTCTGACCACTTAATATAAATTCTGACCATAAATTATTTATTCTGCCCTCTGTAATTCTGACCGATACATTATGACCATTTAATATAAATTCTGACCAGTGTAATATAAATTCTGACCGATGTATTAAAAATTCTGACCGAAACTGAATTAAAATTCTGACCGTTTAAATACGAGCCCATTTTTATTAAGCTGAGTATATGTATTGACGTATTTATTACCATTAGTCTGAGAAAGTCATGTATAGAACAAAAATAAGTAGGTATATTTTTAACCCTTTGAGGAGTATGGCAAAATATGGTAAATATTTTGTTTTAATGCTTATTGCCATTCTCTTGGTTTTAATTGAATTTTCATTATTTTTTCACATATGGGTAAAAAACATTTTTATCTGTGTTTTTTGACGATCGCGTTATTTTTATTATTTGTTGAAAATGAACAAAACAATTTTGTAAAAAGGTTAATACATATTTGTACTCCTAATCCTAATTTAGAAAATAAACTCTCTACTCAAAGGGTTAAAATCAAAACGATAAAGCGATATCTGCCGATTATGAAGCAATATTAATAATTTCTTAATTTGATAAGTAATAATGAAAATTGCATAAATATTTATGAGGAATTAATACATGCGGAATCTATGGATATATAATCGCATATTTTTTAAGAGAACTAACAAACAGTGTCGTAGAAAACATTTGTTAAAATAAACTTTATTACGAGTTTATATAATCATGCAGAGATTTTGCTAAGACAGAACTACCGGTAAGCTAATCGTTCCCACTGCACGTTGCTTTATAAATCGGATAGGGGGATGAAATTTTAGATACCGTAAATATTTATGTATGAAAAATATTACTCTTATGTACTAATTTCACATTATTTTAATAACGATTGTAACCGGCTTCGTTCATTACAGACATTATAAACTGATGAAAATAAAAATCAATACTGTAACACAATATTAATAAACTTAAGTATTATTTTAAGATTAACTAATTGTTGAACCTTCAAATCATTGAGGGATTGTATCTTTTTGCATAATATATCCGTCCAATTCTGATGGAATAGTTTTTCTATAACTTGATTATAGAGTACTAGAATTGCATAATTTATATTTTTTTATAATGTACTTGCAATTCAAACTACTTATTATTGGATTTTAATTTAAAAATGTATACATATGATATACCTACATTCCCACTTGAACTTCCAACCTCTTGGATATTCTTTCATTCCGCAAATGTTTGCAAGTTGTTTTGTTTTATTTAGAAAATTTAACATTTTTATTCCTATTTAAGGGGTCATATAGTATGAATGGAGCAATATAGTAAATTTAAGTGACGTTTTGAAAGTTTGAATCTCGGGAGTGAAGTAGTTAGCGAACATAATTCACTCGATTTTGACTTTAATGATCATGATTTATAGCATGAGCTGAACTTTTAATGAGAAAATAAGATTTTTCGCGCTCGTCAGTGGCCAGCATAACAGCTGCTATTTTTCTTCCCCCAACCCCTTCCTCACCCCCCTTCCTTTGGACGCCATATTTTTAAATAATAAAAGAATAATAATAATAAATGTTTCATAGCTGGGTTCGGGTTAAAGGTAGATGTTTTACCATCCAGTATAAACTCTGAGCAACTTCATAGTTCTAAGTAGCCCATCTATAAAGTATATTAGTTTATGAGGCGTGCCAACTCTCCTTATCGATGGCCAGCGCTTCCACGGTCCTCTATGGCTTTTAATTTGTTTGTTTTTAATTCTACTTATCTATTCCGTCTATTCGTTGTTAGGCGCGCTAGGCTTGTCTTTGGATTACTTCCGTAAATCGTGCCATATATATGAACCAATGTCAACACTCTTAATGTAAATTCAGTCACATAAAACAGAAATGTTAATCTTCAATGGAATATGTGTGACAGAGAGTCACCCAGACGAGCGTCATCTCGTTCAAACGGAAAAATAAGTATTATCAGCTACGAATGTTAAAGACGATTTTCGGACAATATCACGTGAGATCGACGACAAACATAACACATTCTGTGCCGGACTTCAGTACAAGTAAAATTGTGAATTTTCACATCGATACTTTAGATAGCACCAGGAATATAGTCGCGGAAAGACGGAAACCATGAAAACGTGAATAAAAGGAAAACTAGAAAATATACGAAAATAATAAAACCACAGATAGATAAAGGTTGACGCTCTCCCAAAGTTGAATTTGAGAGAGAGAAAAAAATCTCTCTCGCCTCCGACTTGTCGGATTTGGTATGAACAGGTGGTCTCAAAAAGGTATGCAAATTTCTATGGGATTTTTGGGAAACCTAAAACTACAAAAAATACCAATGAAATAAAACTTCTCAATCAAGGTAAAGTTTTTAAATGTTAACATTTATTCTGGTCTACCTACATGCCATTAAAACTTAATACAAGTATGGTAGGTATACAAAAATATTTAAAACAGTTCAAGTTCCCACAAAGGAATTGAAAAATTATAAAGTCCACCTGCGATAATGAAGTTACCTATTATTTCGCTCCAAGCGTTATATTATACTTCATTCAAAATCGAAGTGTAATCGATAACAGATAATCTTTAAGAAAACAATTTTTGTGCAATAGTAATAATAGACAACCTAAAAACAAATTCAATATTTCAATAGTATGAATTTAAAACGAGAATTTATACATACTAGCTGTAAGCCCGTTGACCTCAACGGGGGGATTTTTGTTGCATTTTTAAGTAGTCAGAAAAGTTACTGGCGTCAAAAATAAATTACTAACCTATTTATTGAATAATCCAGAAATTCTGATAGTAAAAGAAATATATCTCGGGGCGTATATCGACAGCCCTGCCCTGCAGTATTTAAATTGTAAATTATTTATTTTTGGAATAATGTTCTAGTTTGCTAACAACTACTTTTCGTAATAGCAGAAATTTCGTAAGTTATTGAATTTTTGGAATAATGTTTAAGTTTGTTAACTATTTTTCGTAGTAGCAGAAATAGACCTCGTAAATTATTTAATTTTTGGAATAATTTTTAACTTTGCTAACAACCATTTTTCATAGTAGCAAAAATAGTCCTTGTAAATTACTTAATTTTTGGAATAATGTTTAAGTTTGCTAACAATTATTTTTCCTATTAGCAGAAATAGACCTCGTAAATTATTTAATATTTGGAATAATGTTTAAGTTTGCTAACAACCATTTTTCGTAGAAGCAAAAATAGTCCTTGTAAATTACTTAATTTTTGGTATAATTTTTAAGTTTGCTAACATTTATTTTTCCTATTAGCAGAAATAGACCTCGTAAATTATTTAATTTTTGGAATAATGTTTAAGTTTGCTAACAACCATTTTTCGTGTAAGCAGAAATTTTGTAAATTATTGAATTTTTGGAATAATTTTTAACTTTGCTAACAACCATTTTTCATAGTAGCAAAAATAGTCCTTGTAAATTACTTAATTTTTGGAATAATGTTTAAGTTTGCTAACAACTATTTTTCGTATTAGCGGAAATTTCGTAAATTATTTAATATTTGGAATAATGTTTAAGTTTGCTAACAACCATTTTTCTTAGAAGCAGAAATTTCGTAAATTATTTTATTTTTGGTATAATTTTTAAGTTTGCTAACAATTATTTTTCCTATTAGCAGAAATAGACCTCGTAAATTATTTAATTTTTGGAATAATGTTTAAGTTTGCTAACAACCATTTTTCGTATAAGCAGAAATTTTGTAAATTATTGAATTTTTGGAATAATGTTTCAGTTTGCTAACAACCATTTTTCGTATAAGCAGAAATTTTGTAAATTATTGAATTTTTGGAATTATGTTTAAGTTTGCTAACAACCATTTTTCACAGTAGCAAAAATAGTCCTTGTAAATTACTTAATTTTTGGAATAATGTTTAAGTTTGCTTACAACTATTTTTCGTATTAGCGGAAATTTCGTAAATTATTTAATATTTGGAATAATGTTTAAGTTTGCTAACAACCATTTTTCGTAGAAGCAGAAATTTTGTAAATTATTGAATTTTCGGAATAATGTTTAAGTTTGCTAACAACCATTTGTCTTAGAAGCAGAAATTTCGTAAATTATTTTATTTTTGGTATAATTTTTAAGTTTGCTAACATTTATTTTTCCTATTAGCAGAAATAGACCTCGTAAATTATTTAATTTTTGGAATAATGTTTAAGTTTGCTAACAACCATTTTTCGTATAAGCAGAAATTTTGTAAATTATTGAATTTTTGGAATAATTTTTAAGTTTGCTAACAACCATTTTTCATAGTAGCAAAAATAGCACTTGTAAATTACTTAATTTTTGGAATAATGTTTAAGTTTGCTAACAACTATTTTTCGTATTAGCGGAAATTTCGTAAATTATTTAATATTTGGAATAATGTTTAAGTTTGCTAACAACCATTTTTCTTAGAAGCAGAAATTTCGTAAATTATTTTATTTTTGGTATAATTTTTAAGTTTGCTAACAATTATTTTTCCTATTAGCAGAAATAGACCTCGTAAATTATTTAATTTTTGGAATAATGTTTAAGTTTGCTAACAACCATTTTCCGTATAAGCAGAAATTTTGTAAATTATTGAATTTTTGGAATAATTTTTAAGTTTGCTAACAACCATTTTTCATAGTAGCAAAAATAGTCATAAGTTTTTCAAAAATGGTATATTTTTCTTCGATAGAAATGCGTTTTCTTTTTTTTTAATTACTTTTTTTTTGCATGACTGAAAAAATATTTTAATATAATAATAAATCACGCAGTCAGTAAAGTTTTTTAAAGATTTAAAATTAATTTGATGTTTTAGATAAAGCAAAAAGTTTTTAGTAATTTGTATTTACCTGAAAGTGCAAAAGATTGACGACACCGCAAAACCTCGCATACAGTCAAATGTTGGCTAGCGTCTGTGTAGTCAACACATACCAGCGTCTGACTGCGTGCGTGATTTCTCGCGCGCTTTGCATTTTATCACTTAGTAACTAAATATTTCGTCAATATTTTTTTTTTTTGCAAAAATGAAGGGAAATCTTAGTTTCGCATTTTCCGCGGAAAAGCCCAAATCCCTAATTTTGTATGAGATTCACACCCCCAATTATACTATCCCTAATTATACGGTCCTGACGATCGTATAAATGGGGGTATTAATTATTTTGGAATTTATATACTAACTAGCTGACCCGGCATACGTTGCAATGCCACTCAAAGAAATGAAGTGTGTGTTTTAATTATGTTTGTTGAAGTGCTTTTGGATATATATTGTTTTTTTGTCTGGTGCGTATATGAATAGATCTTAAGGTTTTTCAACGCGTGAGCAGGCCAGATACAGCTGTCCATATGAGAAGCATGGTTTTAAAAATTTAGTCCACACCCTTGTAGCGATTGTCCAAATGCGAGTCGCACCGGAAACTGCAAACAATTTAATTCTAATGGCCTATCAGCCGGAATTATTGGGATGCATGGAAACAGTACATCGTATCCTTTAAATTTTCCATTTAAAATTGTAGCTTAGATGATACTGTTCATTGATTTTTCACTGAAAGCCTGGTACCATTGCAAAGTTGTGGTGAATTTATATTTCGGAGAAGAATGATAGTACGCCAATTTTCAGTGTTAAAACGTGCGGTAGCATGCCTTTTTGTGCGCCATAGTAAATTCGTCATTCCCATTCAGGACTTTATTTTGATATTGCATGTTGGTGTTCAAAGGCAATTTCTTTGCTGAATGCTCTGTTTGACCACCACCCAAAAGATTTGCTGCAATTGCAGATGAAGCGATTGCCAATGCAATATTGTTTCGGATCCAACGTTTTGGCTTGTGATTGATTGCATGCATAATTCTGTCATACGCTGTCATGCGTTGTTCTGGGACCAATTTCGGAAGATTTGTTTGAACGAATGTACCCAATTTGTCGACATCAAATTGTGTTTCTCGTTGCAAATCACGGTCAAAAGGGTTGTTTGCATATCATTGTATCAGACGATCGGGCTTGAGCAGTGCAAGCTCAAACGTTTTCCTAACTTTCTCGTCTGTTTCTGAAGCTCGTGATGCCGTTTTCTTGCTTGCTTGAGGTCTAGATCAACTAATAGGTAGTCGTTTTGGTGGCATAATTGTTTCACAGCGAAAGAAATGCTTTGTGACAACTATTAAAAATTCACTTGATAATTGTTTACAATACCCTTTGACTGTTTGAAGTAACCATGGCTCGTATCAAACGTAACTATAGAGTCAAAAGCAACTTGCTTATTTTGGACAACAACAAATAATTTCGTTCTGTTTGAAATACGAACGACGGACGTCAAAAATATTGAAAACAAATTCTGGATAAAGGACATCCTTCACCTAGCGGGATGAAATATACTTAAAAACCTGTACTACTATCTAACAAATATACATTTAAAAAATCATAAAAATCGGTTATCTCTAGAGATAGAGATAATTTTTAGAATAATTGAAATGTTTAAGTTTGCTAACAAATATATTTCGAAGAAAAAGAAAAAGATCTCGGGATATATATCGACAGTCCTGCAGTATTTAAATTGTAAATAATATATTTTTTTTAATATTTGAAATGTTTTAAGTTTGCTAACAAATATATTTCGTAGTAGCAGAAATTGACCTCATGGCGTATATCGACAGGCCTGCAGTATTTAAATTGTAAATTATTTAATTTTTGGAATAATGTTTAAGATTGCTAACAATCATTTTTCGTAGTAGCAGAAATCGACCTCTGGGCATATATCGACAGCCCTGCAGTATTTAAATTGTAAATTATATAATTTTTGGAATAATGTTTAAGTTTGCTAACAATCATTTTTCGTAGTAACAGAAATAGACGTCGAGGCATATATCGACAGCCCTGCAGTATTTAAATTGTCAATTATTTAATTTTTGAAATAATGTTTGATTTTGCTAACAATCATTTTTCATAATAACAGAAATAGACCACTTGGCGTATATCGACAGCCCTGCAGTATTTAAATTGTAAATTATTTAATTTTTGGAATAATGTTTAAGTTTGCTAACAATCATTTTTCGTAATAGCAAAAATAGACCACTTGGCGTATATCGATAGCCCTGCAGTATTTAAATTGTAAATTATTTAATTTTTGGAATAATGTTTAAGTTTGCTAACAATCATTTTTCGTAATAGCAAAAATAGACCAATTGGCGTATATCGACAGCCCTGCAGTATTTAAATTGTAAATTATTTAATTTTTGGAATAATGTTTAAGTTTGCTAACAATCATTTTTCGTAATAGCAGAAATAGACCACTTGGCGTATATCGACAGCCCTGCAGTATTTAAATTGTAAATTATTAAATTTTTGGAATAATGTTTAAGTTTGCTAACAATCATTTTTCGTAATAGCAGAAATAGACCACTTGGCGTATATCGACAGCCCTGCAGTATTTAAATTGTCAATTATTTAATTTTTGAAATAATGTTTGATTTTGCTAACAATCATTTTTCATAATAACAGAAATAGACCACTTGGCGTATGAAACGAAAAATGATTGTTAGCAAACTTAAACAGTATTCCAAAAATTTAATAATTTACAATTTACATACTGCAGGGCTGTCGATATACGCCAAGTGGTCTATTTTTGCTATTACGAAAAATGATTGTTAGCAAACTTGAACATTATTACAAAAATTTAATAATTTACAATTTAAATAATGCAGGGATGTCGATATACGCCAAGTTGTCTATTTTTGCTATTACGAAAAATGACCACAATAAACAGAAATAGACCACTTGGCGTATATCGAAAGCCCTGCAGTATTTAAATTGTAAATTATTAAATTTTTGGAATAATGTTTAAGTTTGCTAACAATCATTTTTCGTAATAGCAGAAATAGACCACTTGGCGTATATCGACAGCCCTGCAGTATTTAAATTGTAAATTATTTAATTTTTGGAATAATGTTTAAGTTTGCTAACAATCATTTTTCGTAATAGCAAAAATAGACCACTTGGCGTATATCGACAGCCCTGCAGTATTTAAATTGTAAATTATTTAATTTTTGGAATAATGTTTAAGTTTGCTAACAATCATTTTTCGTAATAGCAAAAATAGACCACTTGGCGTATATCGACAGCCCTGCAGTATTTAAATTGTCAATTATTTAATTTTTGGAATAATGTTTAAGATTGCTAACAATCATTTTTCGTAATAGCAGAAATAGACCACTTGGCGTATATCGACAGCCCTGCAGTATTTAAATTGTAAATTATTTAATTTTTGGAATAATGTTCAAGTTTGCTAACAATCATTTTTCGTAATAGCAGAAATAGACCACTTGGCGTATATCGACACCCCTGCAGTATTTAAATTGAAATTATTGTACAATTATTTCGTAGAATTTTAATAGTCGAATATTATATATAAAAATCTCGTGTCACATGTTTGTCTCCAAACTCCTCCCAAACGGCTTGACGGAATTTTATGAATTTTTTTATATATTTTTCAGATATAGCAATAGGTTGTAAAGTATATTTCATCCGCTAAGTGAAGGGTGTCCCTCTCCAGAATTTTTTCATATCCCTGACATCCGTCGTTCGAATTTAAAACAATTGAAATGGACGTCTTTGATGTTCAAAATTCAAATTTCCTAGCTTAGGACTGAAGCATCGTAATATATTGAGAGAACTTTATTTGAAATTTGCATCGCTACGAAGCTTTTTAATAATCAAATACACTGATTCGATTTTTGAAGCTATAATTATAGGGCTGGGCGAAGATTTTTTGACCTGATTTGACAGATTTTGTTCAGTGTCATTATTGATTCGATTATTGGAAGGTATGGTTATATTTTGCATCCGCCTTGAAAATCTTTTAATTTCTTACATGCATAAGAATATTCTAACGACAGTATGGATATAATTAATAATTTACACTTACTGTAGGGCTGTCGATATACGCCAAGTGGTCTATTTTTGCTATTACGAAAAATGATTGTTAGCAAACTTAAACATTATTCCAAAAATTTAATAATTTACAATTTAAATACTGCAGGACTGTCGATATACGCCAAGTGGTCTATTTTTGCTATTACGAAAAATGATTGTTAGCAAACTTAAACATTATTCCAAAAATTTAATAATTTACAATTTAAATACTGCAGGACTGTCGATATACGCCAAGTGGTCTATTTTTGCTATTACGAAAAATGATTGTTAGCAAACTTAAACATTATTCCAAAAATTAAATAATTTACAATTTAAATACTGTAGGGCTGTCGATATACGCCAAGTGGTCTATTTTTGCTATTACGAAAAATGATTGTTAGCAAACTTAAACATTATTCCAAAAATTTAATAATTTACAATTTAAATACTGCAGGGCTGTCGATATACGCCAAGTGGTCTATTTTTGCTATTACGAAAAATGATTGTTAGCAAACTTAAACATTATTCCAAAAATTAAATAATTTACAATTTAAATACTGCAGGGCTGTCGATATACGCCAAGTGGTCTATTTTTGCTATTACGAAAAATGATTGTTAGCAAACTTAAACATTATTCCAAAAATTAAATAATTTACAATTTAAATACTGCAGGGCTGTCGATATACGCCAAGTGGTCTATTTTTGCTATTACGAAAAATGATTGTTAGCAAACTTAAACATTATTCCAAAAATTAAATAATTTACAATTTAAATACTGCAGGGCTGTCGATATGTGCCCAGAGGTCGATTTCTGCTACTACGAAAAATGATTGTTAGCAATCTTAAACAATATTCCAAAAATTAAATAATTTACAATTTAAATACTGCAGGCCTGTCGATATACGCCACTAGGTCGATTTCTGCTACTACGAAATATATTTGTTAGCAAACTTAAAACATTTCAAATATTAAAAAATATATATTATTTACAATTTAAATACTGCAGGACTGTCGATATATATCCCGAGATCTTTTTCTTTTTCTTCGAAATATATTTGATAGCAAACTTAAACATTTCAATTATTCTAAAAATTATCTCTATCTCTAGAGATAACCGATTTGTATGTTTTTTTTAATGTATATTTGTTAGATAGTAGTATAGGTTTTTAAGTATATTTCATCCCGCTAGGTGAAGGATGTCCCTATCCAGAATTTGTTTTCAATATTTTTGACGTCCGTCGTTCGTATTTCAAACAGAACGAAATTATTTATGTTGTTGTCCAAAATAAGCAAGTTGCTTATGACTCTATAGTTACGTTTGATACGAGCCATGGTTACGTCAAACAATCAAAGGGTATTGTAAACAATTATCAAGTGAATTTGTAATAGTTGTCACAAAGCATTTCTTTCGCTGTCAAACAATTATGCCACCTAAACGACTAGCTATTAGTTGATCTAGACCTCAAGCAAGCAAGAAAACGGCATCACGAGCTTCAGAAACAGACGAGAAAGTTAGGAAAACGTTCGAGCTTGCACTGCTCAAGCCCGATCGTCTGATACAATGATATGCAAACAACCCTTTTGACCGTGATTTGCAACGAGAAACACAATTTGATGTCGACAAATTGGGTACATTCGTTCAAACAAATCTTCCGAAATTGGTCCCAGAACAACGCATGACAGCGTATGACAGAATTATGCATGCAATCAATCACAAGCCAAAACATTGGATCTGAAACAATATTGCATTTCCAATCGCTTCATCTGCAATTGCAGCAAATCTTTTGGATGGTGGTCAAACAGTGCCTTCAGCAAAGAAATTGCCTATGAACCCCAACATGCAATATCAAAAAAAAGTCCTGATAGGGCGAAGTACTTTAATCTCTACTCATTAAAATGTCTAATTTACTATGGCTAACAAAAAATGGCATGCTACCGCACGTTTAAAACACTGAAAATTGGCGTAACAACAATCTTCTCCGAAATATAAATCTGCTATTCTGGAGGGAGACGAATTCAATAAATCAAAAATCATAAAAATTGATCCAGCCGATCTCGACTTATACGTGGTGTAAATAACCCGACTTTGTTTTATATATATAGATTCAACTGTTTATGTATGCATGTGAAGTATGGGTATTTTGGAATTTTTAGAATAATTTAAATGTGTGCTTAATATATATATTGAAAAATGAGATCGAATCTGACAGTTGTTTGTTTACCCGAGCGGTAACGATCTCGACTCATAATCTACAGGCGATGGTTCGATCGACGGTCGAGGCGCTTTTTTGTATGAGAATTCAATTTTTCAGTGATTGGTATAAACACTTCTTTCTTCAAAAACTCTTTCTCCTAAAAAAATACATTTCACGAAAAATATATGCAGTATTAATTATTTTGGAATTTTTAGAATAATTTAAATGTGTGCTTAATATATATATTTAAATGAGATCGATTCTGACAGTTGTTTGTTTACCCGAGCGGTAACGATCTCAACTCATAATCTACAGGCGATGGTTCGATCGACGGTCGCGGCACTTTTTTGTATGAGAATTCAATTTTTCAGCGATTGGATTTGTTTCGTCAAATAAACAGTGTAATGAAAAAAGTTGTGTTTCGTATGAATTAAAAATAGGCGACAGAGGGGCTGGGGAGGGGGAGGGGCGCGTCTTTCTTGACGTCATCGAAAACGGACCGACAGACGTAAAGACGGAAAGACGGACGGAAAGACTAACATTATCGACTATTAATATATAGATAATGATTTCTGATTCAGTATTTTAACAGTAGGTGATCATACAAAGTTTCTTATATATAATGTTTCTTACCTCCATTATTAAAAGTAAACTAGCTGTAAGCCCGTTGACCTCAACGGGGGGATTTTTGTTGCATTTTTAAGAAGTCAGAAAATTACAAAGCTATTTATTGAATAAGCCAGAAATTCTAAAAATAAAATAAATATATCTCGGGGCATATATCGACAGCCCTGCCCTGCAGTATTTATATTGTAAATTACTTAATTTTTGGAATAATGTTTAAGTTTGCTAACAATTATTTTTCCTATTAGCAGAAATAGACCTCCTCAAATTATTTAATATTTGGAATAATGTTTAAGTTTGCTAACAACCATTTTTCTTAGAAGCAGAAATTTCGTTAATTATTTTGTTTTTGGTATAATTTTTAAGTTTGCTAACAATTATTTTTCCTATTAGCAGAAATAGACCTCGTAAATTATTTAATTTTTGGAATAATTTTTAAGTTTGCTAACAACCATTTTTCATAGTAGCAAAAATAGTCCTTGTAAATTACTTAATTTTTGGAATAATGTTTAAGTTTGCCAACAACTATTTTTCGTAGTAGCAGAAATTTCGTAAATTATTTAATTTTTGGAATAATGTTTAAGTTTGCTAACAACCATTTTTCGTAGTAGCAGAAATAGACCTCGTAAATTACTTAATTTTTGGAATAATGTTTAAGTTTGCCAACAACTATTTTTCGTAGTAGCAGAAATTTCGTAAATTATTTAATTTTTGGAATAATTTTTAAGTTTGCTAACAACCATTTTTCGTAGTAGCAGAAATTTCGTAAATTATTTAATTCTCGGAATAATGTTTAAGTTTGCTAACAATTATTTTTCGTAATAGCAGAAATTTCGTAAATTATTTAATTTTTGGAATAATGTTTAAGTTTGCTAACAACCATTTTTCGTAGTAGCAGAAATAGACCTAGTAAATTACTTAATTTTTGGAATAATGTTTAAGTTTGCTAACAACTATTTTTCGTAGTAGCAGAAAAAGTCCTTGTAAATTATTTAATTTTTGAAATAATGTTTAAGTTTGCTAACAACCATTTTTCGTAGTAGCAGAAATTTTGTAAATTATTTAATTTTTGGAATAATGTTTAAGTTTGCTAACAAATATTTTATTTATATTACGTTTACTCGTTATTTAAAACAAAAGATACAAAACTTTTAAAGTATCGGGATAAATTCTAAATACCCTCTGTTAAAACGTAAAATATTTAAATTTATCCAGTCAGCATATATATGACACACATGGAATATTTACATTTGACTGTCGAGACTTTATTATGTAAAATATACCACATTCATTATTTAACAGATTATTCAATATTTCATTTTTGAATCTTGAATACAAACAATCGAAGTCAGTTTGAATCGCAAATATCGTTCCATTTTCAAATGTTTGATTAATATATAAAAAAATTATCGCTTCTGATAATTTTTTTTTTTCAGGGTTTTTTTTGTTTTAATTTTTAAAAAAAATATTTGACATTACAGCTTACGCCAATGCGTCAAATATTTTTTAAGTTTTAAAGTTGAAAGATCATACGAGATATACTCGATGAGAAATTTTGTAAGTCACAAGAGATTAACTCAAGGAGACTTGACGTCACAAACACCCATGTCTTAGATCTCAATTGAAAAATTGAAAAAATCCAATTTGACATTGTGACCTTACCGGGAATCGAACCCGGACCCCCCTGATCGGTAGAGCAAGCTCTAACCAACTAGACCACAGCGGGCGACTGTGCAACACAAAATTGCTTGCTTGCGAAATTGCTAACACTGATTTTCGACAACACGAAATGTGCTTCTTCAAATCTCTACACAAATAAATATATGTCAGTGTATTGAAAAAATGTGTCTTTAGTATGAATAAAAAAATGGCGACAGCGGGGCTGGGGAGGGGGAGGGGACCGTCTTTCTTGACGTCATCGAAAACGGGACCGACAGACGGAAAGACTATCATTATCGACTATTAATATATAGATAATTAAATGAAAGTTGTTTATGTAAGAATGAATACAAAGATAATGATTTATATTTATTAATTCTAATAGTCGTTAGTTGTTAACTAGAACGCGGTGCTATGGGAAGGGTGGGGAACCTTGCTAAGGAACCACCCACTATTCCTGGCCAATTAATTTCAAAACCTCTCAATCTACGTTCGGATACAAGTCCTTTGACTTACGTATAGCAAATACGCTCCTCTAGCTTTTCGGCGACTTTTTCTAAAGTCACTAGCCAGCTTCGGCTAAAAAAAACCCGCCCCCGTCCAGGTTCCAGACCCGGGCGTGGCAAAAACCCCGTCGCGTATTCGGTACATGAAATTTTTGACACTAACAAATAATGCGTTAATTACTCGCATATTATTCACGGTGTTCTAGATAACATTAACAATAGAAGAAGCCTTTTTGGTTTAAGCTAACCATGGTTCTCAAACAAAGAAAAATGTATCTCAACCAGTCCTCGTAAAATTCTAAATATCGGAGCTTTCCTACATATAAAGTTGTACTAACTATGGTTACATAAAGCTTACAGTCAGCCCTCAATAATATACAGTGAAGAAAGATCTATTCTACTTTCGATTGAGTATAAACAAAATACCTTTACAATCTCGTAAGGAGAGGTATTATTTAAAAATTAAGTGTTTATTTTGACAATACTACTAACTTATCACTTTTAGGGTGTTCACTGTCAATACTTGGTGGAAAGGCATTATATTAGTAAAAACACAATATTCCTTTGTACTTCATTCCACTTTATTTAATATGTCAGGACCGGTTTCGCTCATTACGAGCATCGTCAACTCAAATTATTCTAAACAAAACAACCTTAAGGGTAAGAGTCACGCTCAAGTCATTGTCGAATTACGATGTAAAAAGTATTTATATTTGTCGTAATAAATCTAAAGGTAGTCAGAAAAATATTTTTTAATTTTTAAGTCGATTATTAACTTCATTATTTAAAAAAAAAGCAAAAATAAAGGCTTTCGTTATTACCTTCCAGAATATTAACGGTTTGTTTTTTGACACTGATTTAAAAACTCACAGATAGTTCAAGGATTCATCTTATTTATCCGGATCGCTTAATTTTTGATTTAATACGTAATTAGTACTTTATTTGGATTTAAAAAAACGGTCAATATCAAAGCTATATATTACGATTTTTTTAGCAATTAAACCAAAAAAAGACAAAAAATGTATCGGGGTTTTATATATTATTTATTTTTTTAATCTTAGGTATATTTATTATAATTTTACGAGCTTTCGTTAATTTTCTAGAGAGACTTAAAATAAATACATAATTGATAGTTTTAATCGGTGGTATAATAGGTGTCGCTGCTTGGATTTTTTGACGACATAATTTTATAACGAAGAATTGTACATTATGTCACCCGTGAATTGTTTGCAAGTAGGTAGAAATAACTTATGTTTGGTTGTATGGTCTCGTACGCGATTCACGCATACTACGATATCTATCTGAAACGCATTGTCGTCACTGTCACGCACAACGTCATTGTTGGTCTCGACTATAATATAACCTACTTCTTTTTGATAGCTTATTTCTAATAACATAATATTGATTTATATACCTTATTTTCACATATGCAAAATAATAACTAATGTGTCTAACATTTAGAATACAACATACCTACTCAGTGGTGGATTAACCCATAAGCGCAAGAGGCGCGCGCTTGGGGCCTCCAGCTTGAGGGCCCCCAAAATAAAATATATTCTACAAAACCCATATAATATTTTTAATTATGTTTTAGTAATTCGAAAAAAAGGGCCTCCAAATTTAACTGCGCCTCGGGCCTCCCAACTGTTTAATCCGCCACTGTACCTACTTTAAATTAATCATTGTTTATATCGACTTTATAATCTATTTCATTCCGACAGCTTATTTCATATGATATACGCCTATCCGACATTATTTCAAAGTAATTTTAGCACTTTGCATGCAATTACAACTGGCAATAGTCGGACAAGCTGATAATCCTCAGTTGATACAAGCTGATACAAGCACGGCAGAAAAGACTGACGGCATCAATGTTTGGAATCATTTATGGTAAAAGTATAGTATAGCGTGTCATGGATTATTACGGCGAAAAACTTCACAAACTAAGCTAAAAACAACGCCACGATTTAAAACTATTTTTTGAGGGCTTGATAATCGCGTTAAATCCGCGCGCGCGGCCGCCATTATGGATAATAGAGCCCAAAGTACTGAACAATATTTTGTATTTCGTATAATTTATCAGTGTTCTTCGTATTAATGTGTGATTTTAACGCGTGTTGTAATCCGTTATCCATTTTGAAAAATGAAACAAATAGTGCCCCCGAAACATAAAATTTGCCCCTTAGAAGGGTTTACTTTTATGATTAATAAACACTGCCCATTACATTAAAACGTTTTCTATACTATAAAGTTGTTTAATCAATTCTTTATTCATGAGTAACTCTTTTTGTCTAGTTAGTGTTTTCTAGTTTCTTTGGTAATTCTTCTAGATAAACATGATCGAATAACCTAAGAATCGCTCTGCACTCGGGGTTATAGCAACGCTTGGTTCAATTTAGTATTGTGAAGGATTTATCTCCGAAGGATTTATATCTTCGGTAAATATGTTTTACAACAAGCTTCATTTTCATACCGAAAATTCAGTTAACGCCGTTTATTTTTGTGTATTCATTGATAACTAGCTGTAAGCCCGTTGCCAGCAACGTGAGATTTTTGTTGCATTATAGAAAAGTCAGAAATTTACTGGCATGAACAATTGAATGCATATTTATTATTATATATGTATATAATCTAATAACACATAATTAATAAACTCCGTTTTTATTTTTTCCCTAGGGTACTCAACGTTGTACCCACCACCACCCGCTACGGCTTCACACTCTTCTTATAGGGTGTATTCCGTAGCGTAACAACGTTAATCGTGTTCAAAATTTTACCAGAAATGTCCCGAGAAGAAATTCCTCAAGACTTGGTTGCATGCACTACAGTGTGCAGAAATTAAAAGTTAATAAATAATTAAGTGCAGTTGAAAATATTAGATTTTATCTATTCAACTCAACTATTTATCCAAAAGACGCAGAGAATTCTTTAAATGCCCTATAATTTGCCTTAAATGCAACCAAGTCGGCATGACCGACGGAGCCGACAGATCTGACAGACAGTCGTATCGTCTTGAGCAATTTTTCCCGTTCATTATTTAAGTCTGGACATTCCCAGAGGATGTGATCAGCATCCTGAATCATATATCCGCATTTACATTTAGGACTATTTACTAACCGGCCAAGCCGGAAGAGCTCGGCAGCGAAGTAACCGTGGCCAGTTATGAATTGGCTGGTCCAGAAATTAGGAGTCAGGACTTAGGTTATCTCCATTCGCCATTTGCAATTTATTTATTGTCATATCATAAGCTAAAGTAAGTAACCCTTAACAGGAATTATTTTTGTTTGCAATGTCAAAAATCAAAAATATACAGGCGTTAACAATAGCGTTAACATATTTATTGAATGAACCAAAAGTAATAAACTGAAATAATTCTCCAAACGAAATATATTTTAAGAATATTTATAGTGGTAATTTTAAAATAAAGAGATAAATATTTAGAATCAGTTAAATATGCTTCAACTGGTCTTGACAAATAAATGTGGAAATAAGTAGTAAGGAATATTGCGTTTTGCTTAAATAGAATGCCTTCCCACCAAGTATCGACAGTGAACACTCTAAAAGTGATTTTTATTAATTTATATAAATTAGAACAAATCAGAAATTGAAACCCAATTTAACGTATCTACAACTGATCGTGTCGATTTGAGCGTCGTTATGCCGCTTAAATAAAGTATATTTTGTACACACTTTAATGGTTTTATTTCCTGCAATTGTATAATATATTATACATTTAAGGTAAATTAGAGAATTATATATATACTATAGTCCAGTGATGCACAAACGCGGCCCGCGGGCCCCAAGCGGCCCATTTTGAATTTTGTGGCGGCCCTTAAATCTTTTTCTCAAACATACTTTTTTCACATAAAACATTTATTAAACAAATGTAAGCAAGCTTTTTCTTCAATGAAGGAGAATAAATCGGTTCATAGAAACAGGCTTACAAATATTATGTCAAATTAAAAAAAATAGTTAAAAATTATCAAAGACCAAGAACGCATTAACTTATGATTTGTATATAAATGAAACATAAATATTTCACAATGAAACGATTTTTAATAAGCACGTACTCATAATCCTTTTTTTGCTTGGCTTATTTATTTTCGAAATAACACGGTCAAAATAATATAATGGAACCTATTATTCACTTGATCTTTTTTACACGATTTTAAGGCTGTTTTACGTGGAACGTACATATGTTCTGTATAAAAAAGGATTGAGCTTACTTTAAATCATTTTTTTCTTTGCGGCCCGAAGCCACGATAATTTGTATTGTGCGGCCCGCTAGAAGGTGAAGGTTGTGCATCACTGCTATAGTCTATAGTATATATAGACTGAATCATTTCTTCAAATGCAACGCGTTTTTAAGGATACATATAATGAGAATTTGTGAGTAAAAAAATAATGTTCAGAATTATAAATATTATTGTTCATCATAATCTGCCGTTAAATTAATACCGATTGAGGAAAAAATAGACCCACTCTATCAAATGTTTGGCCCTGCAATTTAATTTTTTGCCATCTCATAAACTAAAGTAATCCCAAACAGGAAGAATTGATTTTTTTTTGCATTGTCAAACATCGAAAATATACAGGCGTTAACAATCAAACGCATACTTACTGAATGAACCAAAAGGTATGGTTAATGAACCAATGGTCTTGAAAAATAAATGTGGAAATAAGTACAGTCAATCCTGTTTTTTTTGTTGTGCGATTTTGAAGTAATACTTACATTACATTACTTACATTACATTAATACTTACTTACTTTACTGACTGCTTAAAATTATTAATTTTAAGCAGTCAGCGTACATATGACACACATGGAATATTTACATTTGACTGTCGAGACTATATTATGTAAAATAAAAACATTCATTATTTGACAGTTGTCTCAATATTTCATTTTTGAATCTTGAATACAAACAATCGAAGTCAGTTTGAATCGTTCCATTTTTAAATGTTTGATTTATATAATGTATTTTTATCGCTGCCGATCATTGTGACGTTAGCTCAGTTGATAGAGAGCTCGACTGGTAATCCAGAGTTCTGCGTTCGAGCCTGGGACGCGGAATTTTTTTTCAGCGATTTACGACAACACGAAATGTGCTTCTTCAAATCTCTACACAAATATATATATATGTAAGTGTATTGAAAAAATGTGTCTTTAGTATGAATAAAAAAAAGGCGACAGCGGGGCTGGGGAGTGGGAGGGGATCGTCTTTCTTGACGTCATCGAAAACGGACCGACAGACTTACGTAAATACTAACATTATCGAGTATTAATATATAGATTTTGTACACACTTTAATGCTTTTATTTCCTGCAATTGTATAATACATTACACATTTAAGGTAAATTAGAGAAGTATATATAGACTGAATCATTTGTTCAAATGCAACGCGTTTTTTAAGGAAACATATAATGAGAATTTGTGAGTAAAAAAATAATATTCAGAATTATATATATTATCGTTCATCATAATCTGCCGTTAAATTAATACCGATTCAGGAAAAAATAGACCCACTCTATCAAATGTTTTGCCCTGCAATTTATTTTTTGCCATCTCATAAACTAAAGTAATCCCAAACAGGAAGAATTGTTTTTTTTTTGCATTGTCAAAAATCAAAAATATACAGGCGTTAACAATCAAACGCATACTTATGAATGAACCAAAAGGTTAATGGTTAATGAACCAATTGTCTTGAAAAATAAATGTGGAAATAAGTACAGTTAATCCTGTTTTTATGTGTTTTTTTTGTTATGCTATTTCGAAGTTATGCGGTTTTTTAGATATGCAAATTTTTAAAAAATGCATTTATATACTGTAAAATATAGATTTTACAATATATAAAAATGTTAAATATTACATTGAGAGCTTGTATCGTTGTATTTTGGATAGAATAGAGAAAGAATCATAAACACAACCGACATTTGGAAAAAAAAATACGATTTTGGACAGTTTAAATCATGTTGCATCTGCCATCGCTGAATTAAGTCCACCTACTTGGGTGTATGACAGTCGATGAAACCAACGAAACATCGGCGATATCAGCTGAAATAATTACTTTAGCACATGAACTTGGCAGAGAAGGGTTTGATACCTTTAGCAAAAATGATATCGACGAATTTCTTACGGATAATACTATAAGTGACAATGATGTCATTAATTTAACTTTAACTATTGACTAAAAACCAGAGAACGATGATGAACTGGAAGAAATTTCAGTTCCTTCACAGCGAAAATAATTCAAGAAGGTCTCCAACTTTTCAGTAAATTAGATCATTTCATTCTAAATGATTCAAATTCTGAACGCGCATTCAAGTTTCAACGATAGCTTTAAAAAAATATTTATGGGTGTAAAAAACTGCACACCAATTAATTATCGAAAAAGAAAATCTGAGCAAACTATGATCACGACTTTTATTGTAAGAAAAAAAAACATAGTTTTATGAAATTTATGCGATATTTCTTTCGAAAAATATTGATTTAGAACCACATGCGTTAAAAGACACTGATAAGGGTCATACAGTGACTGAATATTTTTTAATATTTTTACGCCATGATATTCCCCGAATTTTCCTATACTTTGCGATTTAGTGTATATTTTACCTCGCTGTTTCAAAGCTATGCGGATTTTAAAATTTATGTAACGTATCCCCACTTTTTCTATTGAAGTCAAGTTTTTTTTATGCGATTTTGGGTATATTTTGACCCGCTGTTTCAAAGTTGTGCGGATTTTAAATTTTACACACAATATGGCCAACGATTGATTGCCTGATTCAAATAGCTTTATTAATTTATATAAATTTAAACAAATCAGAAATTGAAACCCATTTCATTCCTAAGTTGTTGAAATATAAACCATGATTGTATTTTAGTGGATAAAAATCAAAAGTATTTTTAGAAATCAATCTCAAAAATGGCTTGACAACATCAAAAATATCATTCCAAAGTAATGTAAGACTTAGTTAGTAATGTACTTTTTAAATGTGCACTTTTTTCAAAACGAAATTCAAGTTTCATTATTTAGCCATGTTGGAATAAGCCGTGTTTGCAATTAATAAATACTCTCAAAAATAAATAATAATATTGGTATTCAAAATACGCTAATTCAAATTATTTTTTAGAAAGAATTGACAATATTGAAAATGGAGATGAAACTTAATCTGTAAACGTAAAGCCACATTCTTATAAAATTTTCCTAAAGACTATATTTTGAGTCATCACCCCACATTCTCTCTTGCCCTGTCGCAGTCCTTCAATCACTTGTATTTTCAAAGAATTTTCAGACCTCACCCTGGAGCACGCAACATATAACTGACCATGAGTAAACACCGGTTGCGGAAGAAGAAGACCCACTCTATCAAACGTTTGACCCTGCGACTTATTCACCGCCATCCCATAAGCTAACTTAACCGGAAACTGACGTCTACAAAGATTAAAGAGAACAGTTACATCCGACGATGTATCCAACATTACTCTAGGCAAAAAATGAACAGTCCCTTTCCTATCACCCGTGATCACTTCGACTTGCAAAAAATTATCATTAAAATTTCTCACAATCATCTTGGTTCCATTACACAAACCGTTCGCTATGGACATATTTCGCAATAACATGACTATAGCCCCGATCTTTAAATTTAAATCGTGAGGCGGAAGACCCGGAGGATCGAAATTATTCAAAAATTCAACGGGAAAATTTACTTGAACCTCAGGATCGCTATTGAAGTCATAATTTTTATCACAATCTACACTGTAAAATGTTCTCAAGGAACCTTCTAATATATCCAAAACTTTCTCATTAATTTTGTGGGAATCTATATTTTTCGGACATAGAATAGATCTAACACTAAATGTAATAACATCTGCTATCGAATGGGATTCACCATAAATTTCTTTGACTATATCCTGACAAATCGTATTAGGGGTAAGCAACACCGAAGACTCGACACAGCCTCGGGGACTCGGAAGAATTCCACTGCCTAATTCAAGTAACCAATTAGAAAATTCACAATCTGCATTTGCAACACGCATATTAATATTAAGTGAGACCGTTTTAAACAATTTCCAGAGTTTACTCTTTTTTATCAAAGATGCTATAATTTTACCACGCGGAGCTCTACGACATACTGGCAAAACTTGTCGAAAATCCCCACCCAAAACTACCACTTTACCACCGAAAGGAAGTCCGTTACCCATTACATCCTTTATGGCATTTTCAATCATTTCAAATGCTACTAAAGGCGCCATAGGTGCTTCATCCCATATGATTAAATCTGCGTTTTTGATAGCTATTTTATAACTTTTTGAAACTCGACACGTCGTTGAACTATTTAAGTTTAAAGGCAAATTAAAGGCAGTGTGACATGTTCTACCCCCAGGAAGTAAAATTGCAGCTATCCCCGTCCAAGCAACACTCAAAACATGTATTCCCCTCGAGCGCGCTGAATAAATTAAAGTTCTATACACAAATGTTTTACCGGTGCCTCCTGGACCGTCGACGAAAAAGCATTTAATAACATCTGAATCTAAAACTGCGGAAAGGGCTACGAAAATGGAATCAAACACTTTTCTCCAAACTCTCGTCAGACACAATATCTGCTCGCCCAGTATCTGAATTGAACGTTCGATCAGGTTCCGTCAGACCTTGTTCGGTGCAAGAAGAACCTTTAATTGAAAGCGCACCTTCAATTTTGAGAAGTGCAAGATTAATAGCTAAATCTAAACTACTCGAGCTATTCAAAAAATCTTCTGACATTGCAGATTTAAAAGAATTCCAGAGGTGCAAGGGGTCGGATGGGCTACAATGAATTAAAATTATTACAAAAAGACTTCGCAGTGCTTTTGGCATCATAAAAGCCGCCCCTTCTTCTAAACATTTGTGCCATTCATTAATATCGTCCGTTAATCCTAATTCGCGGGCTGCATCACAGAACGTCGGAAGCGTTACCCCATTCACTGTCCGGAGATGTTCATACGATGTCGCCCCAGAAACTTTTAACAGCAACAATCTCAGGTGATAAAGTTCCCTGTTACGCGGAGAAATCGAAGCTAATCGACCGATTACTTTATGACCGCCTCGCTTACTTTTTTGCCAACTTTTGTTTTTAAAAATAAAAAAAATTGGTATTTCTTGATAAACATGAGAGCGAGTCGAATGGTCTACCGCATTCAAATTGAACCAAGCAGTCAAATGCGTATGACGCGTTAATCTAAGGGCTTCTTCTTCATTGCCCTGCTGAAAATAAACTTGTTCACCACCTGGTAAATGAACACCGAGTAAAAATATTGTATGAGATTGGTCATGAATCGGATTTTCAAAAAGACGCCAAGCGGCCTCTGGAGCACTGATAAATCGGCAATCTAAAAATTGTTTTATTTCATCATGAACTATTGTATCAGTATCATTGACATCTTGAATATTCTGTCTAATTTCTATGCGCGCACAGTCATTTCCTTTCGCCTAATATTTATGTATGTATTTTATGGCTATTACTGACGAACATACCTCTACGTTGATATGGGCATTGAATTTTCTAGTTAAATATGGGCTATACGGAACTACAAAACTATTGTCCACTTTAAATTTACGAACAGTGTGATTTTCTAGGGTATTATTCTGACGTCTATATTCAGGGTATCCACTGACATCCGGATCGGTTTCATCCCTGAAAGCTTTTGGAAATCGTTTGGAACATTTTCCCTCAACCATACAAACCGAAGCAGGGTTTGCAAAACCACACGGGCCGTGAATGTTATGTTTTAAAACTAAGTTGTAGAAATCCTGGTCTATATCTCTATCTGGCAATTCGGCGCATACTGCACTATCAATCTCAGAGCTGGAATGGAATTTGTCTGATTCAAAAAATGTGAAAAGACCATGCAGATGTGGCAAGCCTCTCTTTTGTTCTTCTATCACATAAACATACACTATCACCTTACCAAATATCTCTCTATTAATCATATCATTGACGAACTCATCGACCTTGACTTGAAACACTCGCGCAACTAAATCCGGTCTATCAGAGGCATTTTGCCATTCTTCCAATTCATTCTGTATCTCTTTCCAATTAGGATTGCAGGTGAACGTAATGAAAAGATCTGGCCGACCAAACTTTCTAACAACAGCCATCGAATCTTGGTACATTTTGCTCATATACCGAGGTCCGCCTATAAAAGAAGAGGGCAATATAACTACATTTCCTGCACGAATACTACTGTCAAAATTAGCATTTCTATTATTTAAATGATCTAACAATCCCTGATAGCACTCTACGCGTAATTCTTTTTGGTGAAACCGCAAAAAGTTAAGACGCCCTGATTCGCAGCGAACATATGCGTTAACGATGTACTGTTGGAAAAGTTTTCCGGAATAATGAACGGGGTTAAAAACAGCACGCCGGACTGCAATTTTATGCGAATAAAACTGAAGAGAAGTTATAGTATTACGAACCCTGGTTGCATATTCTGAATGATGTTGAAGACCTGTCGTCCATCCAGACTCGCCTGAAGGAAACAGCAAAGGAAAAACCATTGAATCTAAATGAGGAGACAAAAGATTAACACGTTGAAGTCCATCGGACCCATTTGGGTAGACGGCAATATCAATGTCACCCGGTAAATTCCCCTTGTGATCAGCAACGTATACCATTCCGACATCGTTTGTGGATCTGGGAGCATTATACGTTCTGGAATCGTCATAAGAAGAGCGCGAAAACAATAAAACAACAACGCGCTCGGGACCACCACTCTCCCTGACGCGTCTTTCTTCACTTTCAACAGCAACTCGAAGACTCTGGAAACTACTCGCATAAGGACTAACACAACGTATCACTCTATCAATAACCGACATTATTTCCCGATAACAATTTGTATTCGCTGGATGATTCATGCGCAGTTGAACGGCTTCATCGGCATCATACACATACAACTGCGCATACGACGCTACTCGGTCTTCGTCAGCTTTCTGCTTAGTCGAGGTAAGATGATATATCTCACCTGAAATTTTTAAACAAAACAGACCTCTGCCTGGAATGTTTACAATATTGGCGCCAAAAGAAGCGAAAGCACTGGCATTATTATATTGACGAATAAAATCTCTGAATTTTTTAGCATCGGCTGAACTACCTAATAAAAGATTTTTAATCTCTACTGGATATTCCGGCTGCTGATTTAAAAAAACTTTTCCGCTATGGCAACAACTATGCTTTAATCGAAGGCTTTCAGCAGAAAAATGTACTGCTCTACAATGGTCAACAGAACCTCTCCAGAATATTTTTTTCAATATTCCTGACATCCGTCGTTCGAATTTCAAACAATTGAAATCGACGTCTTTTAATGTTCAAAATTCAAATTTCATAGCTAAGAACTGAAGCATCGTAATAATATTGAGAGAACTTTATTTGAAAGTTTGCATCGCTACGAAGTTTTTTAAATAATCAAATGCACTGATTCGATTTTTTGAATCTCTAATTATAGGGCTGGGAGCTGATTTGACAGATTTTTTTCAGTGTCATTGATTCGATTATTGGAAGGTATGGTTATATTTTGCATCCAGCCTTGAAAATCTTTTTAATTTCTTACATGCATAAGGGATATTCTGACAGTATGGATATTTTATAGAACTATATTTCGACTTTTATTTTAAAATCTTCTACTACGAAAAATAATTGTTAGCAAACTTAATAGTCGATAATGTCCGTCTGTCCGTCTTTCCGTCTGTCGGTCCCGTTTTCGATGACATCAAGATAGGCGGTCCCTTCCCCCTTCCCAGCCCCGCTGTCGTCATTATTTTATTTGTGTAAAGATTTGAAGAAGCACATTTTGTGTTGTCGAAAATAACTGAAAAAAATTCCGCGTCCCAGGCTCGAACACAGAACTCTGGATTACCAGTCGAGCTCTCTATCAACTGATCTAACGTCACAAGTATCGGCGGCGATAAAAATACATTATATAAATCAAACATTTGAAAATGGAACGATTCAAACTGAATTCGATTGTTTGTATTCAAGATTCAAAAATGAAATATTGAATAATCTGTTAAATAATGAATGTGGTATATTTTACATAATAAAGTCTCGACAGTCAAATGTAAATATTCCATGTGTGTCATATATATGCTGACTGGATAAATTTAAATATTTTACGTTTTAACAGAGGGTATTTAGAATTTATCCCGATACTTTAAAAGTTTTGTATCTTTTGTTTTAAATAACGAGTAAACGTGTGTATGCTTTTGAAGGTAAATTTATGCTCAAATACTAAAAATAAATAAAATAATTGTTAGCAAACTTAAACATTATTCCAAAAATTAAGTAATTTACAAGGACTATTTTTGCTACTATGAAAAATGGTTGTTAGCAAACTTAAACATTATTCCAAAAATACAATAATTTACGAGGTCTATTTCTGCTAATAGGAAAAATAATTGTTAGCAAACTTAAACATTATTCCAAAAATTAAGTAATTAACGAAATTTCTGCTACTATGAAAAATAGTTGTTAGCAAACTTAAACATTATTCACAAAAATTCAATAATTTATGA